>VYZW01055063.1:5361-17558 GCA_013401315.1 Balaeniceps rex
ATCCACAACTAACTCCTTGATATAAAGCTTCTCAAGGTTGGTCTTCTGAAAGCTTAACACTTAAATTTCTGATTTTTTAAACATCACCCTTATTGATAAACAGATTAAAATCTCAATCATGTAAGAATGTATGCATATACTTAACAATAAGCAATGAGCTAGCCTTACTTAAGACTTCTCAAAGTATTTACAAGTTTGCAGAGTAAGCGTTTTCCTTGCATTGTTTCAGCCAGTTTCTTTGCCAGTACTTTTTGGTAGCACTTTAAGTCATATTTCAAATACAGTCTGGGGCACAACTAACAGTCTGTTTTGTTTAAGTCATTTTGCAAATTTGGATGAAAGAAAGTATAGTTTACAAAGAGACTTACTTGCCTTGTTTTCCTATATTTTTAGTATTAGAAAAAAAAATCCCAAAGCCCACTTATTCTAGAACTACAGGCTGCACAGGTGAATATCCCCTTCCTGAGAGAGAAATGGGGGTGGAAAAAACACAGAAGCACACTACACATCTGTCACCTATCCTGTTGTCTGACTGTGTACATAACAACACTGGAAAAATTAAAGCCACCTAATCAGTTCACCCTGAACAAAAATCAAGTATTTCCAGGACATTTACACAAAGAGACCTAGCACTCAGCAGAATTGCATGAACTCTGGGATGATCTAACTTCAACAGAAGCCAACATCAAACATCAGCTGAAGACAGCTAGATGCTCTTAGATATATTGCAAGTTTCTGTGCACACTAGGCATGACAGACTAGAGAGCAACAGCTAGGCCTTGAATTATAGCACACAAAATACAATTAGTTGCTATAAATATTACCCAACTATTAAACAGGCACATGGAAATTAATGCAATAGCTGCATGCACATTGTATTTCAGGTGGAAAGGTCTTAAACTGCAATATTTAAATTTGGTTTCTGTGTCCTCCAAATGAAATTATTTTTTTGGGGAAAAAAGTAATTTAATGTACGTGAAGAAAACACTTAAAAACACATCTACGCAAATTACAGAAACATACCTGGCAAAGAATGTTTCACAGACCCATGAGTACTAATTCTACCAGTTACTTGTACCTAATATTCACAGCTTAAAAAGCTGTGCATGGGTTAACATCAAGATCAACTTCAACATGTTATCTGCAAATGTGTGCTTCCTCTGTTTGATAATATAGTACTGTTTGCAAAAACTCCTTAAGTACTGTCATCTGCACTTTGTACACTGTGAAGATGACAGGCAAACGCTAGCTTTACTACTTCACTTTAAAAAGTAAGAATCTGATATGCCCATCTCCCACATGAAGAGAGGTGATGCCTTACCACATTGAGTTAAATGAAATAACAGCAGGGGGGCAATTGCATTACTGTATTTATGATTTAATTAGCTATTCTTTTCCTCTATCGACTCCCAACACTGTTCACAGGCTAGAAGTGAGGACTTCTCAAAGATGTTCTAATAAATATTCTAGTCACACTAACTTGCAAAGTGATTTTGATACTTTAACACATGTCCACTGGCTGTGTTTTACCTTATTTCAGTCTGTGCTATAAATGTTCCAGGAAACTGCTAGCAATCTGGATCCTTGTCTTTCATGAGTGAAGATCAGCTAGGAAGTCTTCTGTTCATATGGACAACTATTACACTTACTTTGGAAAGAATGCAGCACTTCTCTTTATAGGCAAACTCCTACAGACCTGAACATCCTTCTTTCTGCTCTACCATGGCTCCACTGCCTAATTTTAGACACTATTCTAAATTTTGGTTAGATGTGTACAATTCCAGCCTATACCCAAGCCATGGCCTGAAAGGTTAATTCCCACAAGACATACTGTTCTAAATGTCATAATGCATAACATCACTATTAGTGTATCTGGAGTAAATTTCCATACTTACTGAAGGATCTCTGAAATTCACACTAGCCCAGTGACATATTATATAATCAATAGGAAACTACCTTCACAGATATTCAACATGTTTTTTTAATTTTTTCTAAGCCAAAACAATTAAGATGTGAGAGCGAGCCGGAGACAATAAAAAAATTGATCAACTGTTGGGACTTCAGCTTCACTTTTTTTTTTTTTAAGTACTATTTATTTTATTTATATATGACTCTGAGGTAGTTGGTAATAATCACTTATAAATACTAATGAAGAGATTAAGAAAATGTGGGGATGTGAACAGCAGGGAAAAGACAGTAGGAAGTGTTTTGAGAAACTACAAACACATAGGAAAAGACATATAGTATTAAGAAAACTATAATCAATCAGTATATTACAATGCCTGACATGTATCTGCTAAAGTCATTATGTCTGCTCATTTATTATTAGTAAACACAGATCCCTTTGAACTGCTTTTCCAATTCAAAGTGCATTTTTGGAAAAAAAGCTTCGAAAGTTTAAAGCTTTAATTTGTGATGGGCACACTTCCAATACTAATTTATTATTTTCACATCCCAACAGGTATCTTCTACACGTACCAAATTAATTATCTAAAACACACTTATCAGTCCAAAACAAGATGATCACTTTTTCCACATACTCTGAATCTACTACTACACACCTGCCTGTTAAAGATATTACTCAGTGGCCTAAAAGAGGGTTAAAACACATACTCCCACTTAGATTATACTACTATACCAAACTGCTTCCCATATTCTGACCACTGATCTGATGCTGGCCTAACACTTGAAAAGCTGCTTTGATTATTTTCTCCCACACTGCTCAAGTGACACACTCATCACAGCTGCTCATGATATGCTCTAGCAGGCCACCACAACCTTCAGTGTAAGAAGTAGTATTTCTTAAACAACTTCACACATCATTCTTGTTTTCCCTAAATCAGAAGCAAGGCTGCTACCAGCTGAACCCTTGCCAAGAGTATCATCAGTTTTCGTTTCTAGAAAGTCATTGTCTCCTAGGACATGAAACACACCCAGTCTGCATGTTTTCGTGTATTTCTGACAATTGTAGCATGCAAAGAAAAAGACAGGCACATATATCACAACGCTGCCATCACGATTATGAGGGCTGCCTGTACATATCCATGTTGGTGCCAGATTGGACTAATTTATTCTAACATATTTTTATTATTTTTGTTACTAAGAAGGTAGAACTAAACTGCATTTTAAACAAAGTACTTCTCTTGGAAAAGCTCACAATGGCATACAGGTTTATAACATGCAGTAATTGCAAACAAGCTTTACTTAAAAGAAAACTGGGCAAGTGAATAGTGCTCATGAAAATTTCTGAAGTCAATGTCTAATATCAATTTATTTTTATAGTCATCATTCTACCTTCCCACAGCAAAAAAACATAGCTTTCCACCACAGAAAACTATCTATATAAAAGCTTCTTTCCCCCCTGCCCCCCCAAAATATGCTTTTATATAATCTGGTTACTCTGATTCCTACTTTTAAGTTAGGATTCTTTGATTACCAGAAAAAAAGCCTCAACAAGAGCTATATTAAATTGAAAGTAAGGAGGAGTGTTTGTCCTCTATTGAAAACAAACAAACAAAAATCAACCCCTCACATTTACTTCAAAATATCCATTGTATTCAAAATACCATTGAATACTCTTTTTTTTTTTTCCCCCAATGGAATTTTGGAGAAAAACATTAATTCCCTGACATTTTTACCTCTATTTTTTCCTCAAGTGTGTTAATTTCGCACTTAACAGCAAAGGATTTTTTTGTTTGTGTGCTTTCAGAAGAAATACCATGGCTCCAAGCACTAATAAGTCAGATTCTGAGCATGGAAAAAATATATATGTACTAGTTTTGTCACCCTGTTGTCTGAAACAGCTGGAGTGTATTTTGAGACCCGTAAGACAGATGATTCCAATGCAAAGTTGAATGCACAGGAACAATTCCATCTATGGTTACAATTATATTTAGTTAGTTCAGGTCTTAACTTTCAAAGTATAGATCTTAAAATAAAAAATACTACTTGATCAAGTTCCCTGAATCTTAAGTATTAAACAAACATGTGCAAAAAGGTTTTAGAAATTAATTCATAACTGTTTATACCTTTTTCTGTTTGAGAACCTGAACAATAAAAATTAAGTCCAAATCATTTATTTCCTTGATAAATAAGGAGAAAAAACTGTAACTTCCAGTTACAAACATTTAACTAATAACAGTCCAGCTTGTTCGTGTCTATACATTCTATTGACTAGATGTACTGTATTGACTAAAATCATGGTTAAAATAATCAAATAAGCAGACAAAAAAAAGAAATTAAGATTTCACAGCACAGCCTGAAAGCAGCGTGCCTCCTTTGTGTTTCACAGCATTCTTAGCTTTGAACACAGATATGTCTTCCAACATCAAATACTGCCGGCAATTTCTCAAATTAATTTTTGAGAATATGCCAAATAGCTAAAAAGAAATATTTAATAAACAAGGTCTGACAGATTTTTCTCATTTTAAAATCAAAACTGTTGATAAACTTCCTGTATTTACTGAAGGAAAAGCTGACAATCTCATCTTTCAATAACTCTGTACAACAAGTTGGGGGGAGGGAGTGCTGGTTTTTTTTTGTTTTGTTTTGTTTTTTTCCAATTGCATTGTACAGTGGCAGATTTCCCTGTTTTTTGTTAAACAAAACACCAAGCAGTCAGTATGGATGTCAACGGGTTTAACTAATCATTAGTTTGTGCCCCCTCCCAAATCACTTACACCAGCACTGCATATCAAGTTGACACAGGAAAGATAAAAAGGGCATTTTGTTTTAATAAGCATGTCTAGATTCTACATACTCAAGGTGCTGTCATAGCCTCTGAACACAAAACTACATCTGCCTTTGAATCCCCCTCAAGGAACTGAATAGAGGACAAGGAATCAGCATGGACGGTTTTGTTCCCAGCAGAGTTCAGGTGTACATACACATCATTTTATGTTTTGGGCTGGGTTTTTTTAAACGTGAAACATTATTGCACAATCCTATATACTTCAAAACTATGATAATGTAGTAATTTACACCAAAAAGCTCATTTGAAAGATACATACTATACTTAGAAAAACAACTGTTCAACAGCATTCAGATATGTATACAAGACAACAGTTTAAATCAAAAAATAAAAAAGAAAATATTTCACTGAAACTGGCTTTCAAAAAAAACCCAAAACACAACAAAAAACCAAAATACAACAACAAAACCAAAAAGCCATGTGAAGTTTCTAAACAAGCAATAAGAAATACAACTTTATGTTATTCACAGGGTACAGCTCTAGTAACAGGATGCATTCTGGCATATTAATGTAGCATTTAAGCATAAACCTCTTGAACTGTTCCCATAAAGACTTACAAAATCTCTTCTAATGAATGCCTTCAAGTTTGCCTTTTCCAGTAGTACCAGCATATCAAATTTACTATAGCTACATTTTGAAGCTGCCAGTGAAAATGGCAACCACGCAGGCTGCACCTTGAAATATGTCTGGAAACCACAATTGTGCTTCGTTCTTAACCAGGAATTTTGGCAGCTTGTTGTGGTCTGGGAGACTGTAATAGTCTTTCATCACTAGTAATGAAAGAAGTCTAAGGTATTTTTTCAGAGATATTTCAACATGGTTCTTTTTCCATGTCCAGGGTTATATTTCAAAGTGTCAAGACAGCACCGTCAATGAGTCTGTCCTTAACTTTGTAATTATACATCCCAACAGTCAGATCTGTATTTAGAAATAATGCTTATGCAACACTGTACCTATAGAAAGTGCTTCATAAATTTTGAAGGTGTAACTAAAAGCAAAAAAAGGCTAAAAAACTACACCAATTCATTTTCATTTGCTAGCAAATGATACTTAGGTGTTTTATCCAAGAGCTGTATTTGTAGAACCAACCTAGACAAAGAACAGATACCAGCTACACCTGCACGTGTGCCAATTCTGGCTTCTTTACAGTGAGATAACTAAGCACAAAGAAGGCTGAGCGTAGTTAGCAAGAAATCTTGAATCTGCCACATAAAGTGTAGAAGCAAAAAAATCAGGTTGGAAATGATCATAAAAAGCAGGTCTGTAAGGTAATTGTTTGACAAGTGTGTACATGGAAAGGACAAAGAGCAATGCTGTGGCACAGAACCACAGAAAGAAAAGAAGTCACATGCAATGCAGAAGCGCAAAAAGAAAAACAAAGTGAAGATGCACAGGAATGGAGATGTGGGGTGCAGTAAGAATAGCTTCAGTGTTTAAACACAATGTTTATTCAAGCCTCAGCAATCTTAAGCAAATACACATGCAACAAATACTTAAATCGCATCACTGTTACCATCAAAACGATCCTATACACGCTCCAGAAACAGTCTCTGTTCTTGACCTAGAGGTTCAATGTAAAATCCATTACAAGTAATAGCTGCAGTAGAGGAGGGTGGCGAGCAAAGTCATTCAGAAAACAAGCCAGGACCTATTGTCGTCACCTGTACTGGAGTAGGTATGCAGAGAAAGGGGAAGCTGAAACGAACAAAGCGACTCCACTCCCGGCAGACGGGCGCACACATAGAGCAGCTCCTACCGCATATTAAAGCTGTCATTCTAAACTGGAGCAACCGCCTCGCCCCAGGCTGGGCACGGTCAGAGGCCGCCCCATCTCGCCCAAGTTTTGACGGCGGCGTTTCCTCTTTCGGGACCTGGTAGCTGCCGAGCGCCCGGGGGCGTTCGCCCCGGGGCTCGCCCCAGCCTCCCACCGCGCTGGGGCCTGCCGGGTCCGGCGGGCGGGGGGCTATAGGGGTGTCGCCCCGGCGAGCTCCCCCAGCCACCCTTCCCCCGCCGAGGCTCCGCGGCGGCGGGGCCACGGACTCTCCCGAGGCGCGAGGGGCGGCCTCAGCCCCGCACCCCAGGTGTGGCGGGTCCCGGGAGGGGAAGAAGCGGCGACATGAGGCGGGGTGGGGGAGGTTCAGCCCCTCTCGCCCACCGACCCCTCCTGTACTCCCCCTCGGCCCCGCTGCGGAGGGGAGAGAAGGGAGCGGGAGGAAGAGCACCGACACCCCCATCACTCACCAGCTGCTCGACGGCGGCGGCACCTCTTCCCCTTCCGCCATAGCTGTTGACGTGCCTCCTCGCTCGGCCGTAAAGCGTGGTCGGGTAGTGGTTTTTTTTTTTTTTTTTCCCGACACCCCCCCCCACCACGCTCCGGCTCCCGTCCCCACCTCACTCGTGTTGTCGTGAAGGAGGGCGCTCGCCGCAAAGCGCGGAAGCCTGGCAAGGCGGTGCCTGCACGAGGGAAAGAGGCGGGAGCCGGGGTGAGGCGCCCCGGCCCACCCGGGCGGGGTTTGTCGCTGCTGTCACCGCGCCCTTACGGCGTTCACCTCAGCCAGTGCCGGGCTCGCTGCGGGGAAGCGGGGCGTGAGGGGGGGCGAGCGGGTCCTTAGCAGTATCCGTGGAGAGGCTGACGGAGCCCCGCTCCAGCAGCCGTCGGTTGGCGCCCGTGTTTCCCCGCCCTGAGCGGGAGCCGCCCCTCAGCGCGGCCGGGGGGGGCGGTGGTAGATGCGGGGCAGCCTTGCGAGGCAGGCCGGCGCTCCGCCGTGGGGGGAGGCGTTGAGGGGGGCTCTGGCGGGAGACCCGCCGCTGCCGCTGCTGGCTACGTTCAGCTCGCCGCCCTCTCCTGAGCTGTGCCAGGTTGGGCGGTGGGGGAAGGCCCTACCGCCAGTTCAGGTCACCAGCAGCTGCAGATGCCTTCCTCTGGAAGACTTAGGAATCGGTTTCCCCGGCAGGGAAGCCGTTCTGTGAAAAAGTTGAATGTTTTCGTTTTTCATAAAGGTGAACTACTTTCCTATGTGCAGGCTTGATTATTAAATGACTTCTCCTACAGTCAGTATTTTGCCAGGCTATACTCCACAAGTCAGAGATAAAATTCACAAGTTTTACACAGAACCCTGTTTCCAAGGGCTAAAAATCATCTGGTAACGTTCATTAGCAACCTTGGGTAAAACAACACTACAGCTCTCGCATTCCTTACCCATCTACACCCTCACAGGAAAAAGAAAATAGTATACTTCTATGGAAGCTAAGAAAACCGATTCAAGTAATTTATACATGGAATAACAGTGCCACCTTATGATAAATTCATGTCCTTACACTTGTCTGTTTTACTTCCACAGCTTGCTTCGGGATGTGCTCCGGTATGTAAACGCTCAGACTTTAAGCGGGACTGCTCCTGTGAAAAAAGATACACGCTCGCTTAACTGTGTGCAGGATCCAGCTCCCAAAGAGTCAAGAACATTCATTCAAAGGTAACACGCAATGTTTTCCCGTATATATTTGTTTCTCAGAAAAGGCTATATGAATAATCTTAATCGAGAAAGTAGATATTTTACAGAATCAAACCAGATTCAGGAAATTTAAAAAAGAAAAAGAATATTGTGAAGGAGAGGGTAGCGTTTCAAATTCCTTTCCTCTTTTTCCCGCTTCATCTACATTCTTCACTTAAAAAAAAAAAGCCAACAAAAAAGCCAACAACAAAAAAAACCCATGCGTTTTAAACACCTACTTTTATTACTTAGGAAAAAGCATTGCAAAATGTTCACGAGGCATCATTTTCCTCGCGGGAGGGAGACCTGCGCACACATGGGACCCTAGCAGCCCGCTCAGCGGCTCCGCCCTACCGCCGGGCGGGCGATGCCAGTGCGCAGGCGCGGCCCTGGGGGCGGTGCCAGGCGCGGGCAGCGCGCGCCGCCCCGCCCTCCCCGCGTGGCGGCGGTGGCAGCAGGAGGAGCAGCATGGGGGATATGCTGGAGGAGCCGTGGTGGGAGACTCCGTCCGGGGCAGGCAGCAGTCCAGGTACTCCTCTCCTGGAGCTCGCTCCTCACGCTGGGCTTGAAACAGTCTTCCTGAGGGCCAGCCCCCTCCTGCCCGGGCCTCCTTCTTCCTTTTCTCTCCACCCCCCCGCATTTCCCTGCTCCGCTTTTAATTGACTTCTCCTGGTTTTCCTCTCTGACTCGTTTTTTCTTCCTGTGGCTGCTTTTCCCTGCTTGCTACCGATGGCGGGTTTGCCTGTAAACAAAATCTCCGCAGCCAGGTGAGGTCTAGTCTCTGACCCTTCAGACCCGGGATAGTTAGAGGATGAAGGGGCAAACGAAAATATCAGTACTTAAGTAACAACAGGAACCCGCTCAACAAAAATACATTTAAGCGAATTTTAAAAACTGGGGCGGGGGGTGAAGAGGAAGAAAACTGATTGCTTTAAGTTCAGAGCTCAGCTGTCCCCTGCATTCATTTAGCTTCTAAAGTGTGTTTTCTTCCAAACCGAGTTTCTTTGATGAAGGGTGTTCCATAATGTGTGTTGATTGCCGTTACTGACGTGAAGTTACTTACAGTTCTGAAAGGCCTTGGAAACGAGTGAATCCATAGTAGAGCCTTTGGAGGGAAAAAAATCTGTGGTACTTGAAAAGCATCACCCATGTGCTCACTGAGGTGTCTCACGTCACCCTTGCCATGTGTTATTGTAAAAGGGCAGGAGTTAAACAGCTTTTCTCCAGCCATTGCTCTTTGGAGTATGGTACTGTGGCTGATTTGTCTCATTTCCTGATGATTGTAATGTCTGGCTCCTATACTTGGCTTTCTTCAATGTGTCTTAAAGCACTTTACAGCCTGTGGTTGCATCTGTAATGTTGAGATTTAATGTGAAAATGTAGATAGATCTAGGCAACTAAATGGCTTTAAGACTTTATAGTGTCCTATAAAGCCCTATTTATTGGTGGTTTTTTAAGTGATTTTTAAATTTTTTTTTTTAATATAATATTGGTAAGAGTTGGGAGTTATTGGGAGTTATCTGCACCTCTGGGAAGGCTCCAGATCTTCCAGTGTCTTGACAATGGTTGCTTATTTCCTGTGAAAAGGTACTTGGTGAATAGTTTGAGAGGGAGCAATATAAAAATTGTATGCATTTAATAAAGAGGGGTCACAAGCCCTAGTAAGGCTCCTGAGCATTCCGTTTTTATTTTCAGTCTCATGTAGATTCCTTAAGCAGTTCCAGTTCCCATGGTAAATGCTCTTCATTAGGAATTTTTCATTCAGGAGTCCTAAATATCTTAAGAGCCTAACTGCACAGCCTGCCAACCAGAGGTTTCATTTGGGGTGGGTGGTAAGCTGATTTTTATAGTGTTGGCAGCTTTCCTTTAGAAGCTTCATACAAAGCAGGACTTGGATGATAAACTTTTGACATGATGGATAAACCATCTGACTTTGAGATGAGACCGTGAATCATGACTCTTCCAGTTATGTAAAACTCCTTGGGATTTTTGTAATTGCATTGTTGAGCTACTAAAATAATTCAGGTGGGAAGGAACCTCTGGAGGTGTCTAATCCAGCCCTGTGCTGAAAGCGCTATATGCGCTTTACTCCAAGAACATTATTTGAATGTGTTACAAGTAATCATTACAGGTGAGTGTTGTGCAAACCATGTACTCTGCTGTCCATATTCCACCTTTGTAAACCTGTTGGCAGGTTCTTTATGTGGAGCCTGTTGTATTAAGTTGACACAAGACATCAGTAAAGTAAGAAGAACATCTGTTACTTTTATTTTGTGTAGCTATTTTTCACGTACAACAGATGTGAAATCAAAGGTTAATTTGTACCGCATCTTATGGATACTGTAAAATGCTTTAAAATCAGTTGGCGTGAAATAGGAAATCAGAGTTTACAATGTACAACATAAGCAGCAATACAAGAAAATAATTGCCCATTAGCGAGCACTTCTGACAGGCTTATCAAGTTTATTTCTGTGAAACATCAAGTTTTGTTAAAAAAAAGTTCACTATCCAACTTCATTTGCTGACCTATTTTAAAAAAGCATCTCTGCCACAACTGTAGGTGCAAAGCAGAAGAATTCAAAATATACTTTTGAAATACTAATCTTCTGCCAAGTCCTTTAAGAGTAGCCCTAGAATAAGTCCTAACCAATGGAATATTCTTCCTAATAACTCAGCCATCAAAAGCGTCTTAGATTTTAGCAACTTGTAGTTAGAAGAGGCTAATTTTAAGATGAAGTGTATGAAAGATGTTCAGACTCACTTAAAGGGTATGAAAACACAAAATATACATCCTGGTATATGGATATATAAGTAATTCTTAATTTGCTTTTGAAAATAATTATTTTAGAATCCATATTAAAGATTAAAGGTAGTTACTCTCACTTTGAGACCTGTATGTTTACCCTGCTGCAGGTGGTTTATAGATGTAAAAAACAAACAAATACCCAGCCAAAAAAACCCTGAAGGGATTAGCCATCTATTTACCTTGTCACATGACACAAACTAAAGAATCTTGCCCAATAACTTCTTCAGCAAACCTTTAACTTTGAGAGGAGATTTGTGGATAGAGTGGTTAGGGATTATTGTCTACTTATCAGTGTTGTTTAGTGTTACACTTGTCCCAAGTCATTTAACTGCAGGGCTTCCTTCCCTCCCATTTTCCAGTTCGTGTCACAACTGTATCCAGTCTTGAATATTATTTTTATATTGCATTTAGAACTCTAAGGGAGAGGATAAGGAATACTAAGGAGTTTGTTTAGTACTGGTGAAAGACACCAACTTTTTCCTCTTCTCTCCATGAACAGAAAGAGCACTTCTCACAGCACTATAAATGTCTGTATCTTGCCTGTACCCAGCATGCCACATCTCCCAAGCAGTTTGAGGGAGAGGGATGGGCTTCTATTTTTCAGAAATTCTTTCAGTTTCCTCCTTTTATGTTACCACTCCTTGTCTTTCATTCTCCATGCTTTCTTTGTCTCCCTTAATCCCTTAAGAGTGTAGTATCCCTGTTTGTCAGTTTGTTTAGATCCTTAAGTAAGAGCCTATGTGGACCATGTCCCTCATAGGTAGAAATTAATTGTGTCATCCCAAGACAGGAGCAAAAGACAGGGAGACTCTTCCATGTCAGCAGTACAAATAGGTGAGAAGTATAATATAGTATCATGGAGGATGATTTGACAGTACTTGTGGGGTCCTTTGTGGGTTCTAAAGCAAAGGATGCTATTGTGGGAATTAATTTCTTTTGCCAGAGGTTTTCTTTTCTTTCTGTAGACTGGCAATAAAGGGTGCCAGATAGCATCGATTTGTAATAAGTGATTTGCAACTAGCGAGAAGCGGACTGTTCATTGTAGCACGTTCAGTGGGAGTTTTGTTGCTTGATCAGAGCTGAGATCTGTTGGCGGACCCGTGTATGGAGAGGTTTGTATCTTTTTTTTTTTTTTTTTTATTGTCTCACC
>VYZW01055064.1:3357-17056 GCA_013401315.1 Balaeniceps rex
GGGAACTTTTTATTAATTGTAGAAGTTTTATCTCCAGACTTAGTCACCTGCTTTCAAAGAGGCCTTTAATGACAGTAAACTAATTAAGACCAAACCCCATTGCAAACTTTTGGCTTCAGTCTCACTCTTTTATTTTTAATTTTGATCAACTGAATTATTTTTTACAAATATCACCAGATTTTTCTGAAAAGAAGTACAGAAAGTTGCTGTTTGTAGGGTTTTTTGTTTGTTTTCTTTTTAAGTACAACATTCGTTCTAACTGGCAAATGAAAATCTGTTGATTTTTCATTGGAAGAACAGTTTCCCCTCAGCTCTTGCTCACTGTAGACACTCATATTTACAGTGCGTGTGGTTTGCAGCAAGAGCTGAACAGGTATACAAGAGCACGTTTGCTTTATTTTGTTACATTTTAAATTCACAGAACACTGCTTATTTCGCTACTTAAAATTTCTTCTTTTTTTAAATGCTGCTGTTATGTCTAATACAGACTTTTGAGTATAAAGCTTCCTGTCTGTTATACAAGAAATTTAGAAAGTGCAGCGCTCTAACATAGACTGATATTCTTGTTTACATTGGCATGCTGTGATAGGTACAGGCAGCCTGCTGAACATCTTGGCTGCGATAACTTATCACTCGCTATGAATTCCCACCTACTGCAGCAAACACAATTCCAGAAACAAAGGTCCCTGCAAATCTCGCCCCTATTTTTTTGTTTGGTCTTTGGGGACATTAAAAAGGAGTTGGAAGCAATAAGAAATTAAAAACAATAGATAAGATTGTAAATTTCTCAGACAAACAAAATAAGTTGCCAAATGAAGTAGAAATGACATTTGCATTAACATACTCTACCTTGTAGTTGTAGGGTTTGTTAGAGAAGAGTTCAGGGCTCATGTAGTATGGTGTGCCTATGAGAGTGCTGGCCATGTCGTACTGGTTTTCCAACACTCTGGCTATTCCCAGGTCACCCACTTTGATTATATTTGTTCGTGTCAGAAAAACATTTTGAGTTTTAAGATCTCTGTGCAGAATGTGCTTTTCATGTAAATACTGGAGGGGCAAAAAACCATATAAATAGAGTTAAGTAACTCCTAATTGGTTCTTCTACACTGAAAAGTAAAATCGCGCTACACAAGTCAAAGAGGTGAAATACACACACAGAAAAGACACATACATCGCTATCAAAGTCAGGAGCGCCCCCTGCTAAAGACAGTATTAGTGAATTAACATTAAGAATGACTGATATAGGCATGGACCCAAAACTTGGCACAGCTTTAGTGAAATCTCCCTGTGTGGCTCTAACAAGCCAGCAGAAAAGAAGAAATAAAAATGTAAAGTTAAGACTCAGACTTTAACTCACTTTCTGCTGTCTCCATTTCTTGACAATTATTTCTTAGTCTTAAGCATAAAATTTCAGTGGAAAAATGCAATGTCGGCTTTGTGTAAACAGGGAATAAAACCAGTCTTATAATAAACAAGAACGGGCAGTACTGTAGACTTGCATATGTCTGGTCACAACAGGCAATTTTAAGATAGAATTTTCTGTCCAATTTCTTATTTCTTAGTGTTACCATTCATACCTGGTGTTTATTACTATAACAACTGTCTTTAAAGTTTGATAACCTCCGATTACTAGATTTCAGAGTGAGGTAACATTTAATAGAAATGATTAATTAGGAGTTTAAATTTACCATTAAAGAACACCAGCAAAACCACAGAACACAAAATGCTTCTGAAATAATCTGCTTTAAAAAAAAAAATACATTTTGTAAATCTAATCTAAACTTTCAAACCAGAGAAGCATTTCAGACTAGAATTGCAAACACCCTGGAGGTTACCACTGCCTACTGTGATACAGGGGTGTAGGCATAAAATATGATAACAATTTCTTACCTAAAGTAGTTAATTTAACTGCGATGACCTGTGAACATTTTTAATGTACTAATAACCATTGCATTTAGATGCTAACCCAGTCAAACTGGAATTCAAAGTCTGCAGCCTAACTGTGGAATTTTTAAATGGAGAAAGAGCCAAATTAAATTTACATCTAAAGGTGACAAAGTTATACTTTATTTTACCTGCAGTGCCATGGCAATCTGGACAAACCACTCCACCACCTGATTCTCAGGCAAAAGTTTGCCCTTCTGCTCTTTAAGTTTGTGGTACAGATCTCCTCCCTCGCAGAAGCCCATAACAATATATAATAAGCCATCTTCTCCCTGCCAGGACTCTCTGTAGGTGACTATGTTTGGGTGTTTCAACTGGGATAACAACTGTGCCTCTTGTTCTGCTGCTTTCCTCTCTCGGTTGGAAGCGTTTTTAAGGTTTAGCTTTTTGATGACATACTGTAAAAGAAATTGCAAGGTATATCATGAGAGATGAAAGTAACTATGCAGAAGCCCTAGGGAATTCCCCAAATCTAAAGGAAATACAGTATTTGAAATCTCCACACATTATTCTGTATGGAGACTGCAATTTGTGTAGCAGTTATACATCACTTCTACCATTACGCCGTAAAAAATGGAACAGGTGTGGCTATTCTATTCATCTACCTGAATAAAACTCTGCACATGAACTTTGTGGTGTTTTGCTTTCTTTTGACTAATGTTCACATTTATCTTTTTTCCCCCACTCTCATTTTGAACATATGTCTATCATTCATCTCTTAAGCCTGAAATAGCTGTTTGTGCATCACAGTTACTCTCAAAACAGGCCATTTCAATAGTAATTTTAAAAATATAACAACATTAAGGAAAGTATGCAGTCGTACGCAAAAAGTGACAATGGATGTCTAGGATAAAACTCAACTGGCTAGACTTATTTTGCTCTTCTCTGCTACAAAACCAAACCCAACGCCTGTCATTTTATTTTAAGGGAAAGTGGACTTTTCCTTTCACTTCTTCAGAAATGAAACAGATGTTCTTTGTTAAAAAAGAGAAACTCAAGAAATAACAGCTCACAACTTCGGCGAACATAGATCATACATTTGAAGACCGAAAAAGTTGTTAAAATCTCAGTTTCAAAGCTTAGATTACAAACTTCCCATTGTCATATTCACAAGAAATACCTAATAGAGCTGAAGTTCTGAATGCACAAAATAATGCTGCTGAGCTTTTCAGGTCTGTTCATTCTTTTCTTAAAACACTTGTACCTGGCAGAAGATCCCCATGGCAGAACTGACTTGGGATTAATTGCTTTGTACAAAAAATCTACAAAACATTGAAGCACAGGAGAATAGGAAAAAAGCTTCTATCAGGAAAAGAAATGTAGCAAGTAGAGGTGCAGTTAGAGGGCTCGTACAGTAAGGGGCACATTGAAAAAATACTTTCTCAAAAACCTGAAAGCAGATGTAATTTAATTTTTTTAAAAACTTGTCTTAAAACTATCTGTTGCATTTATGAGTGTTTGCATGTGCAGGCTTAAACTTATTCAAGAAGAAATTAACTACTACAGGGAAGCAGAGACTCTTGGTCATACTGAAAGAGCCACAAGGTCCTACACTCATTCCTAAATTTCTTTTATTCTGTATTAAGATGGGTTTAGAATTTTTTAAAACTACATATGAAAGCTGTTATTACTTCCCTAGTATGTGCTACGTCAAATGTATTTCTAAGGAATTTCGCGTGTCAGCAAAAATATAATTGAAGCTGAAGATGAGACAATAAAATCCGTAGCACACGTTCATCATACACAGCACCAATATTTAGGTCTGACCTGGCCCGCTTCCTGATGTAACTTTTGTGGTAAGCACTTTTAGGCATCAGCTTTCCACGGAACAATCATGCCATAGTATACACCTGATCCCACTCTTACCTGAGAGCTTTTAAATCGAAACATGTAAAAAAATTTTTACTTACTCAATTTCAGTGTCGTTGGCAATTGCTTAGGGTGTCTACTTCCCAGGCTGGTCCTATTAATTTAGTCCAGCACATTTAATTAGTGCTGAGGAAGACTGCCCCTATATACCAAGGGAACCAATTATGCAGAAGTCAACAGTACCTTGTGATTTTGTGTTTCAGTAGTCTGCTGGATATTAGACAAGCTCCTCAACTGTTATAACCTGTGATGATGCACAGCTCCCAAGAGGAATATAACAAAACTAATTGTGTACAGCATCATCTAAGTTTAAAATAAAACAGAAATGCTGTAACTACTGCGTTCTATGTGTCAAGCCAAGTACAACTATGTCTTTGGGCATGGAAACCAAAAACTTTTAGCTTTATATCAGCATCTGTCTTTAGACGATGTACTACCAAAATGCAAAAAGCATGCATATAGCCTAACTTTAAACCTGGCATTGATTATATTTGGTTTAATGAACATGTTATCCTGGCAAGATTCCCATGATGCAATGCTCTTCTGCCTTATTTGATACCAAATTGTGTACAAATTGGATTTTTTTTTTTAAACATTTGGAGCCACTTGACCTTCTCCACAAAAAAACAGCATTCAGTTAACAGCAAATACGCGTAAATAAAATATAATTTATTTCACAGGACATGTGGCACTATGCCAAAGCCACAACAAAAAATCCCAATCATCCTGCTACAGAAGAAAGTTTCTAAAAGTTGGCAAAAGATAAGACACAGTAAAACACATCAAATATTTGAGAGAAAATAACAATGATAAGGAAGCAAGGCTCTTGCCACTGTTAATGATCAGCAGCACGACAAAGTGGTGAAATCCAAGGACCTGTATATGGTCGAAAGTCACCTCAATGCACTGTTTACTTTTAGTACAACGAGGTTAGCAACTCTTTGTGGACACTGGACTATGCACTGTGGTGACTGGCCTGGAGGGAACAAGCGCTGCCATCGCTGCTATCCAACCCACACGTCACAGAACCATAGAATCATCTAGGTTGGGAAAGACCTTTAAGATCATCAAGTCCAACCATTAACCTAACATTACCAAGTCCACCACTAAATCATGTCCCTAAGTGCCACATCTACACATCTTTTAAATACCTCCAGGGATGGTGACTCAACCACTTCCCTGGGCAGCCTGTTCCAGTGCTTGACATCCCTTTCAGTGAAGAAATTTTTCCTAATATCCAATCTAAACCTCCCCTAGCGCAACTTAAGGCCATTTCCTCCTGTCTTATCACTTGTTACTTGGGAAAAGAGACCAACACCCACCTCACTACAACCTCCTTTCGGGTAGTTGTAGAAAGCTATAACATCTCCCCTCAGCCTCCTCTTCTCCAGGCTAAACAACCCCAGGTCCCTCAGCCGCCCCTCGTAAGACTTGTGCTCCAGACCCTTCATCAGCTTCGTTGCCCTTCTTTGGGCACTCTCCAGCACCTCAATGTCTTTCTTGTTGTGAGGGGCCCAAAACTGAACACAGTATTCGAGGTGTGGCCTCACCAGTGCCAAGTACAGGGGGACAGTCACTGCCCTAGTCCTCCTGGCCACACTATTTCTGATACAAGCCAGGATGCTGTTGGCCTTCTTGGCCACCTGGGCACACTGCCGGCTCATATCCAGCTGGCTGTCAACCAACACCCTCAGGTCCTTTTCCACTGGGCAGCTTTCCAGCCACTCTTCCCCAAACCTGTAGTGTTGCACGGGGTTGTTGTGACCCAAGTGCAGAACCCAGCACTGAGCCTTGTTGAACCTCATACAGTTGGCCTCGGCCCATTGATCCAGCCTGTCCAGATCCCTCTGCAGAGCCTTCCTACCCTCAAGCAGATCAAGAACTCCCGCCCAACTTGGTGTCGTCTGCAAACTTACTGAGGGTGGACTCAATCCCCTTGTCCAGATCATTGATAAAGTTATTAAACAGAACTGGCCCCCATACTGAGCCCTGGGGAGCACCACTTGTGACCGGCTGCCAACTGGATTTAGCTCCATTCATCACAACTCTTTGGGCCTGGCCAGCCAGCCAGGTTGTAGGGATTTGCCTTTGGATTCCAGCCTCTTCCCTGCCTTCATCCAGAAAGGACACACCTTCTGATCACTTCTGGGCACAACTGCTTCTGCCATCACCTTTAGTCAAATCCTGGGCATAAGGCTCACACCCAAGGTTTCTGTGGTACTGCTCTGTGGATGTTCTCCATCCCCGTTTCTTTTTCCTCTTGCAGTTTCTACCAAACACATCTGCTTTGGCCAAGCAAGACAGATTATTTCAAATTTCAAAAAAAAGGCAAAGGAAAAAAAGCTTGCACTTCAACTCTGACATGACCAAAACTTTGCCAGGTTCTGCTGCAGTCAATACAGCAAACACAAAGCCTGTCTTCCTCCAGCAGAGGTGATGCCAGCAAAAGCCAACACCAGCAGCTGTTTTTTCCATCCTTGCTATCACTTTTATCTCCACCATACATACATGTCTTAAAAAGACTACACAAGCAGTAATAAGCCAAGAGCAAGCTTTTCTGTTTCATGCTAAAAAGAGTAGGCTGTATTCTCCTGTCACCCAAAGGACTACCAAAGGTAGGTTTTCCTCCCCAAAACAAGGCACTATACATTTTTTTAAAAAATAAACAGTTTTAGTTCAATTAAAAAAAAAAAGTGAGGATTTTGGGGGTTTGGTTGTCTTGGTTTGTTTTTTTTTGTTGTTGGGGTTTTTTTTTTTTGAGATTAAAAGGGGAAAAAAAAAGTCATCTCCACACCTTTAATAAAAGTTTTCATAGACAAGGGAGATAAACAGGCATACCCCGGCGGGCAAGCCCAGCTCACGTGGCTGCAGCCGCACCTCAACACCAGGTCCTGCTCACAGCTGCACCCCGACACCAGGCCCTGGTCGTGCCCGGGGCTGTCGTCAGGGCCACACGCCAAAGCCGGGCCACAGGCCGCACCCCCCAATCAGGCCCCCGCCCCAGCGGCACCCCCAAGCCAGGCCACGGCCATTCCCCTCACACCGAGCCACGGCCGCAGCCGTGCCCCCCTGCAACCAGCCCCTCGCTACCTGCTTGCTGTCCTGCTGGTGCCGCACCAGGCTCACCTCCCCGTAGCTGCCCTTCCCCACGGCTCGGAGGAAGCAGTAAGCAGCCAGGGGCATCCTCCCGCCGCCCGGGCCCGGTCAGTGGCTAGCGGCCGGCGCCCCGGGGGCCCGCCCGCCCGGCAGCGCGGCCGCCGCTGCCATAGAGATGCCCACGGCTCCCCACTGCCACAGAGAGTACGCCGTGCGGCGTGCAGAGCGGACAGCCGCACGTCTCTATGGTGCGAGCGCCCCGCCTCGCTGCGGCAGCCATTTTGGAAGCGGGTGAGGCGGCCATGTTAAGAGTGGGCAGGGAGCCTGAGGAAGGTGTGAAGCGGGCGGCAAGCAGTCGTCGTGAGGTAGGCTTTCCCTCGTTACGGCTCAAGAAGCAAAGCCGTCCCCTCAAAAATAGTGTCTCACGAGGGTCATTGGCGTGCTGCTCCATAAGACCCGTGTGCTGAGCCCCGGGGAAGGGTGGGGACAGGGACACAGCGATAGCCTTGTGGGCAGCTGTGCCACAATGCCTCACAGCACCACAGTGGGCCCCACCACCCTGCCGTGGGCCCTGGGGCATGAGGTAGCCAGGGTGGCCTGGCAGAGCACAGCTGCTCTACAGAACCATCCTGTCACCTTTGGATGGGGCAGAGAATTGGTTTAAAAAGCTCCAGACTGGTTTAAAAGGAGGTCCTGGACCTATCTTCCTGTGTCCCTCCCATGGCTGTACACCTCAGAAACCTGACTGCAGGAAAAACAGAAAATACACCAAATTCTGCAAAATTTAGTATTTTATTATCACTGAGCATTTAACTCCCAGTCCTCAAAATTTGTGTTTCATGCAACAGAGCAGATGAAACCAGTTAAAAAGATGAAGAGACAATTAACACTGTCAAGATAACAAATAAAGAAAATGCAGCAGCAGGCTGAATGGGTGTTGATTGTGCAAGATGCAAGACCCTGCAAGCTTGGACTTGGGTTTCAGCCATGAAGATGGATAGGAAAGCATGTAGTATGAAGTTTCTGGACTAGTTAGGACACGTGTCAAATAATGATACTTAAATCAGGTACCTGAGTGATATGCAGGGTTGTGGGAGGTAGTGAGAGGAGCATAAATGGGTTTAAGAGACTGCAAGCTCTGTTACGGCTGCAATAAATTTGAGCCAGGGACAGCCTTAAGAAGGTAGCAGAAAGATGACAGTTTTCGTTTAGAAAACAGGTGAGTCTGGAGCAGAGATCAATTTCAGTTGCCTGTATGGAAATGGCTGTTGAATTTCTGTTTGGAGATATTACACAGAAGAGGCATCGCTGCAATATTCTGTAACTTCTGTAACAGTATTTTGTAACAGTGTTCTGCAGATTATACAAATTCAGAATTCAGTATTTGATTTTTCCTGAATGCCTAATGTTTAATCCCACTTTTCACACTGGGTTATTTATTAACAGTCGGTAAACAAAGCATTATATATTTATGCATATCGTTTCAGATTGGAACCTTACTTTTCTTCAAAATGGAAAACCATCTATTGCTTTGTATTATGTTATTGATTCCTGCCTTTGCATCATCAGACTTTTTGGTAACACATGTCAGAAACATCAAGGTAAGTAACCACCCATGTATGGGGCTCCCATTCTTCATAGGTTAACCTCCTGACATTTATCAACATTTATCAGAGAGTTCATACAGTGCTGCCACCAGGAGTTTTGTGTTCTCTGTTACCAGTGAACACAAGATCAGACTTGGGACTCAGATTAGTTTACCTCTAATCAGCCTCCGTTTCGAATCAGCTCTGAAGAAGCTCTCCTCTCTCTTTTTTAAAAGCATCACTTTCCTCTATTTTCCCTGTCATCACCACATAATGGTAAAATGCTTTAGTGGCCTTATATTTAAATGTGTAAAACAATCGGTGCTGCCAGGGAACTGACTTTAGCCCCTGTAAAACAATGCAAAATACCAGTGAAAAGATGCCTTCGACAAGCAGAAAACAGAGTTCTAACATGGTATCCAGAGAAATATGTCCACTATTCAATTGACATGGTAGGATTTTTCTCAAAAGATTTGCATGTTGACATAGCATGAAATATATCTCTGTCCCTCAGAGTTTTTGACTGGATCTCTGAGTAAGACAGTGCTTCCTGATGTTCTGCCTAATTTTCTTCAGTTAAGTTGCCGGCCACTGCTACTCACCTCAATAAATTATTTTCCTCAGTCTCAGTGGTTACATACTATGAAAAGTTACAGAGGGCAAATCTCTTTAGGGAGCATTGTAGGTTAGTGGGTAGAACAGGACAAAGCAATTTACAGTCAATTTCTGTTGATTAGGTTATGGTCTTTGCCAAGACTTTTTCTTTGACAATCAGGACAATAACATATCTAACTTTTAAAAATCAGCTTGAGATTTATTGCTGCAAATTGGAGATGCCATGGATTCTTATTATTTAACCATTATGTAGCCCTGATATAATGTAGCTTTTTCCTCCTGATTACCATACTACCCGTTGTTCTCTGTGTGCCTTGCAATGCTAAAGCCTTTCTGAATAGAAAATGGCCAAAGCTCTATGCAGTGCTCCATCTGTACATGCAGAACACTACAGAAAAGTCAGTTGATTCGCCCAGTTTTGTTATATACTTCATGCAAATGTAATTTGATTGACATGGAAGAGATTGCTATGTAGTGTGAAGGTCTCAGTCCCCATCTCTGTCTTAGGTCCTTTGAGCAAGTAGTGTGCCAGTGAGGAGTGATGGAAGTGCATGGCTGGAAGTGCGTCTGGCTGATGATCTTCAAGCTGTCAAAGCTGCTTTTAAAGCTGTAGTCAGGAAACACAATTGACAGACCCAGTTCTGCTGAAAATTGAACAAAAATCTGAATCAAAGATCCCTAAGTGCACTTGTACACCTTGTTCCTATGCATGCAGCTACTAAGGGTAGGAAAGTTTTTTCTAGATTAAAAACTACCCCTAGAACTACATATTCAAAGCATTCAAAGCACAGGTAGCAATGATACAGCCTTCCTTTTATAGCCCTCTCATTTTGGCAGGAGCGAGACTCTTACATAGCTCACAAGGAAGTTTAGTTTTCATAGCTTAGCTGCATTATGGTCTCTTCTTTGAGATTTCCAATTAGCATCACTTGGGATGATGAAATCTTTAATGTCGCTGTAGATTTGGGAATAATGTTCATGCCTTATTTTTCCTATGTAGTACTTAGGGATACATTCAAATACCTCATTCAGTGTTGTGAATTCCCAGAGGTCACTTCCAGTTAACTGTACAGTCTTTGCTGAATCTTTTAGTCATGCTGTGGTTTAGTTTCCCAAGCTGTAAAATCGGGGCTTCTCTCAGCAGGTACTGTAATGGGAGTCCTCTTTGCCCTCACTGTTTTCTTGGGAGTTCAAATTTCTTTTTTCCTCTGCTCTTCCTCTCCAATTTCTGTAGATTTTTTGCACCTATATTCTTTGCTGTTGCCACAGCAAAACTATTAAACAAAAGCAGAATTTGTTGCTGTTACACAACTGAAAAATAATTTCTAATAATTGGTGCAACTGGCAAATATGTGGAAATATTATAGAAAGTAACTGTAATTACACAAGGTAGAGGATATTAAAATCTCAGTTTGGTCTAGAATTGTGTAACATATTTTTTAATGGGGCACTACCACTTTCTGCCCATGTAGCTTAAAATGACCTTGATGTTAGTGAGGTCTCTAGCTACACCCAAGTGAATCATTAAGAATGAAAAAAAAATCACAGAATTACAGAGTCACCTAATCCACTCCCCTCTGCAAATCAGGGTCAGCTAGAGCAGGTAGCCCAGGACAATGTCCAGCTGGGTTTGAGTATCTCCATTGAAGATCAGCCCAAGTACAAAGTGACTAATACCTTTCACTGAGATATTTTTCTGTATTTTCTTTCTCAAGGAGAAGGCAGAGTGCCCCCCCCAAATATTTACAGAATCAGAACAGAGCTCTTTCAAAACTACTGTAGAACCCATAATTCTGATAAAGAATGTGCACAACAGCAATTCTGTAAAAATTAAATGCAGCTGGAGTGTCTTTTCATTTAGGAGGTAGTAGCCAGAATTGCAGAATTTGTAACTGAAGAACACATTTTTGTAGATTTTTGTATTCTTAAACTGCTTGGTAATTTGACTTTAAGGAAAAGTTTGTACCAAATGATATAGTGTCTTGAAAAAAACTCCAAAATAAACAGAAAATAACGTTCTGGGTCTCAGTTTCCAACCTGTAAAACTCCTAACTGTGAAAGGTAACAAAGCCTTAAATGTACCTGACTTGATACTTTATTGTGTGTTTACTCCTCTATTTGGTGGAGCAGGTAAACATGCTTGCACAAAATGTGATCCACAAGGCTCTTAGAGCCAAAAGAGATAAGGTGTTTGCAGTTGAGCTTACGGGAATTGAGTTACACAAGCTGTTATTTTAACATGATTCAGTATGTTTGAAGCCTGTTCTCTCTTTCAGAAGAGAGTACATGGTATTTTTGTAGAGCTTCTGATATTTGCACCTAACGTTTTGGGTTTTTTCCCCCCTCCATGCAGCCTTTCATAGTGACCGTCTCTCCTCTCTGTAAGCCTGCTGAATTACCATCTTACCTATTTATGTTAGAAAGAGAGGCTGTTGGGGTGAAACAGGAAGAATGTAGGAGTAAGTCCGAAAGAGTGGAAGGATGAGTGTGCCTGATAGTTTGGATGTGTGTTTGACTGGAAAAAAATGTGCAAACTCGTTTTTTATGCTTTGATACAGCCCCCTTTTTTCTTCCAAAGGAGAATTAGTTTGAAAAGACAAAATATATACCACAGGACCCCAAACCAGGAATTCCCAAGAAAAAGATGTAACCCTGAGGACAAGATACTCTGGTTTTACTTTGATGTCATCACACAGCCAAACTATACTCAAGGAAGCTGTATTAAGCAGATTTTAGTGTGTTCTTTCATCTCAATGACACTTAAATATAAATGGCACTGAGCATTCAAGCCTCTTTTCCTCTCACTCTCTCCTAATCTCTCAGGCGGTCCATTATTGTTTTCCAGCTGAAAGAAGATAACTTCTTCTTGTGTCACTTGAGCAAAATACAAAATCAGCAACATTCAAAGTTTAAATTATCTTTCAAACCCGTGGTATTTAAGGTGCACTAACATCAAATGAAAACCAAAAGATTCACCAAAACTGGGAATGCTATAAGCAAAATAATTATACCTGCCTCAGAAGCCTTACTTGCTCTTCCCTCAAATTTACTTCAGTTTACTAATGAGGACCTTTCTCAAGCCTTCCTTCTCCTGGACAGCTTATTTTGACTTGGAAGCAGAAGACAACTAAATAGGTGCTAAGTGATTGATTTCTAAATGCAGCTTTCCTGCCTTAGTTATGATTTTTTTCCATTTTTCTCTTTACAGAAGCGAAATGCTGATAATGACTTGGTGAGTAAGGCTTGATTTTGTCTGGTCTACTGAGAGATTTGTAGTGACAAGAATATTCTTACTGTGTTCACAACATGTTTCTGTGAGTCGGTCTGAGCAAATGGATATTTCTGAGTGTGTGTGACAAGGGCAGTAGCCCAGAGTTGCTTGTTTTAGGCAGTAGGACTAACTAGACAGTTCTTTCCAAGCTCTGATGGAAATTTCTGGACAAGGAACGAGAATGAACAAATGATTTTTAACCTCGTCGTTTGAAGTCACCTCTGTATCTCTAACAGACATCCATTCTATGTTGGTTTTATTTTTGCTTTTATTTTATGTTGTAGTTATTTCTAAGGGAGGCAAGAGACATCTCTGAGGCTGATTCCACTTGACACCTGGACTCCACTTCAGCAGTGCTTAAATGCTTCGATTGTTTGGGGACCTTCTCAATCAACCAGCCAGAGATCAGGCCCACCATAAAAAAGCCAAGGTTCTTGCCAGTGCTGGTTTTGCTGCAAGAAGCAGACCTTGTTGTTGTGGAGTGGCCTAAGGAGTCATATCTGTTGTTACCTATGCTTTCGTATAGTCTCTAGCAGCCTTATACCGGAGCATTCAAAGAAAATAAATATTGTCCTACCCATTTCCTTGTTCAAAGAAGAATAAGCCTCAGTTGTGAGGAAATTTAGAATAACATAAAATGGAATTTGGAGCCATCTGGAATTATTTAGGTCTATTTTTAAACAAGATAACTACTTACATCCCTGCTCGAGGAGTCATCCACTCAGCTGATAATTACAGTCACTAATACAGTGAGGCAGCAGTAAGTTGTTGTGCTCTTTGACTAACCATAAACAAAAGTCACAGTGGAGGAAAAAAATGATTCTTATAATGTCAGTATCTTTGCTGTGGTGGTAGTATTTTGTTAAAGAGGCTATAGTTATAACTCGTGGAATAGCACCACGATGGCAGTGTGATAGATATCCAAGGAAGGAGAGCTGTGCTCCAGTTCTTATGATTAGGTCTTTTCTGTTTTGCTTTGGAGTGATAGAATGTCCTGCCATGATTTCTTTTTAAAAATAAAAGAAATGGCTGATTAACAGAGACATCAGTGTAACAGCTAGCTCTTTTTTCTTTTTTTCATTTTTCAATTTACAGGTTGTCAACGGGATAGAAATCTATAGCATGAAAATTGATAGTAAAGTAACTTCCCGATTTGCCCACAATGTCATCACCAGTCGAGCTGTCAATCGTGGAAGTGTGCCCAAAGAAGTCTTCTTTGATGTTGAACTCCCTAAGACAGCCTTCATTACCAACTTCAGCATGTGTGTAATCTTTACAATATTGTTAGAGAAGACTAAAAATCTGCGCAAATGCAACT
>VYZW01055065.1:3625-18086 GCA_013401315.1 Balaeniceps rex
TCCTGCAAAGTTATCTGGAAAATTAAGCTCTGAGGATAAAGTTTATCAGCATGAAGTTTCCAAAGGTTTTCAAAGGAAAAAGGGAAGAGGAGGAAGCAGAAAGAGTATGGGACTGAAAGAAGAACAAGCGAGCAAGCCTTTTAAAATAGTGCTTGAGTGTAAGGTGAACGGCCACTACTTGGTCAAACAAACCAGTCATCTCTACTCCTCCTTGATATCAGGGCACCTAGTTTATGGTGAAATTACCCTTTTAAAATAGTGCTTGAGTGTAAGGTGAACGGCCACTACTTGGTCAAACAAACCAGTCATCTCTACTCCTCCTTGATATCAGGGCACATAGTTTATGGTGAAATTACCACCTTTGCTTTGCCATTAACAGGAAACAACTTACTTGGATGTTGCTGCAGAGCCAAAAGTCAGGGAGAAGAAACGTGTTCTAATTCTGCAAGCATGTAGGAACAGGCATGTAGGTCCTCAAAATAAATCTCACCGAGTCCTTTCACCTGGTATTGTCAGGCCAGGGCAGATACTACGCTGTGGGAAGCTCACTGCATGACTTTTCATGTTATCAAAACCAGGCCCCACGTGTGAAATCTGAGCTGTGGCAGACAGAACCCTGTCAGAAATTGTGGGGACAGTCAGTGTGGGGTCTCACTCGGGCCCAGCGTGCTGCTTACAAAGTGAAGCACTCCTAGCCCTAGCAGCTGCAGCCTATTTTCACAAACTTCTGACAAGTTTCTTTGGCTCCCTGCCAGTTTGAGCTGCACCCAACACTTCCTCTGTCCTTCCCCTAGCTCCACAATCCTTTGTAGCTCCTGCTCGAAACTTAGACATGTACCAAATGAAGCTCCTTTCCTCCCCTCAATGTGTAGACATCCCTCCCCAATTAATTAACCCAACAGTGGCTTCATCTCTACGAAACTGTGACTTCCCACACTTTATCCCCCTCATTCAGCTTAAAGACATCAGCACATTCCTGACTTCATCACTTGTTAACTCCCTTTTGCTAATGGCCAGTGCATCCTCTCTTGCTGGCCTGCTCTGATTTGATATGACTTGAACTCTCACGCAAAAAGTCTTGAAGGCTGTTTATGTGCTTGATTGCTATTATGGCACGTAAAAATGTCTAAAGTTGGTGTTTTAGCACTGCTTCTGTATCCAGAATTTCAGACTTCTCAGACTGTATTGCCATGCTGTTCATCTTGCAAGCACCTAATAAAGAGCCGAAAAGCCTGAGTGAGAGCAAGACCTCTGCTGTTTTCTGTTTGATTACCAAAGGTTAATCCCTTGGCAAAGTGCCAGAGGATTTAATGAATCTGGCAACAGCATCATTACACAAAAATATCAAGTGAAAAGTTTTCTTCAGCAGCTATTCCAAAAACAGAAAAAAACATGCAATGTAGCAGAATGATGCGTCTCCAAACACATTTTTAGCTATGCTACCAAACTCTAGAAATTATGATACT
Source organism: Balaeniceps rex (assembly GCA_013401315.1). Lineage (NCBI taxonomy): Eukaryota > Metazoa > Chordata > Aves > Pelecaniformes > Balaenicipitidae > Balaeniceps > Balaeniceps rex. The sequence goes on from VYZW01055065.1 coordinate 5,092, forward strand.
TAAAAAAATATATTTGTGGAATTTAACTCTTTATTTGTATTCTAGAATGATAGAAAGTATTTCAAGAATCAAAGGGATCTCCAGAGATCATCTGCAACAGTCCTCTGCCTAAGTACAGGTTCAATTACATCTGTTTCATTCCAGACACTTGCTTGTTCAACAAGTCCTTAAAAACCATCACTGATGAGGATCCTCCAGTCTTCTTTTGACGGAATTCTCCCCTTTTCTTGAAATAGATTGCAAAGTGTTTAACACTGCATTCAACAGAGAGATTTTAAGCTGTTTGCTCAAAGAAGCTAGTGTGGAGGTAGACAGAGAGCAGCAATAGCTGCTTAGAAAAGAAGTCTGGAGGACAGGAAGATAGGAAATGGTAAAACCATCAAACATTGGAAAAATCAAGGTAATAACATTCTACAAAATGTCAGGCATACCCAGCTTGGAAATTCAGACGAAGCACCCAAATGTCTAGCTGTTCATTTGACTCCAAACCTCTTTGATTAAAAGTACTTAGATGATCAGACAATAACAAGCATTCTCATAAGATTTCTTTTAGCAATCTTCACATTCAGCTATAATAAAAAATACTTCACCTGAAGTAATCAAAACTAAAGTTCCTGGATTCAGGAATGTTTTAAGGTAAAAAATGAGTTCTTGGTCCTTTTCACACTACACAAAAATATTCCAATCATTTCTTCAACTGGTGTAACCAAACATGTTGTGCTCTGACTTAACGTATATATGACGTTATTCTAGCTGATTTTTTCACCTGTTCACGGGAAAATCTAAAGAAGTCAGTATTTGTTTCTAGATCAATAACCTTGAGTTAACACAGCTATACAGCCCTATAGTCGTTGAAGGCTGTACTTAAGAAAAATGTTTGCTTATCTGATTTTCTCTTCTTATAGAACTAATTATTTTCACACTTGAAAGTCACTAATTCTATTCACACTTGAAAGTCACTTCAAAATCAATTGAATAGACGGCATTTTAAAGCAGTTGCTAGAGCTTATGTTTAATAGATATTTTAGTACATGACCTCTTCATCTCCAAGCCAAATGGTCCACACTACTTCAGTGCTTTTCATCACTCCCTGTGTTTCAAGGACTCTTCATTTCATACAGGATCACTCACTGCATTTCTCAGCTCTCAATATTTATTGCAATTTTGCAGGTATTTATCACATCAACGTGACCAGGCTGAGTCGGTATTGTTATCAGCCTTCCTTTCTGCTGTGGGCTCTCTAGGCTGCTTGAGGGGGAACAAACTGACTCTGAATAGGGTCACCTCAAACCATTCCCTTTCTTTCCTTTAAGCCTTAGTTTCTGCCAAGGGCTGGATTGGAAGGAGGAAGAAACACATATGGGAAAGCTAGCAGTCCTGCCTGCTGGTTGCTAAGAAGCCTTCAGACAGCTGTAAATTAGAGCAGCCTCTGTCTGTTATGTTTTACAGCAATGTTCCTTTGAGCAAGCCAAAACCCGAAGATGAGAAGGTGCTGCTCACTTTGGGTTGTGAACAGAGGGGCATCACAGAGCTTTAATCCAAAGATCCTGAGCAATTTTTTTTCCCCCTTCTTTTAAGACAAGAGATTGCCAGGACAAAGCTGTGAGGGCTGAGTGGTCAAACATTTACACCTTTCACCCCAAAATTCCCTCAGTTTCTAGCATCTGCTGTGATGTTTCTCAGAAATGATTGTGCTCATGGTGCCACCAGTTGTGACAGGAACTAGGACCACAGGAACAGGTCAGCAGCTGCCATGCAATTTGGGGAAAGCTTCTGAAATGGAAAAGGTGTCTTGAGACTGAGTCTACTTCTCAGCTCCTAAACACTAGTTGTTAGGTGTTGAACAAGAATCCACTTTGTTTTATGCTCCAGGCAGCCAAGGCATTTACCCCTCCAGCCATCTCCCTTTTGAACTGCTGGAACATTCAATTTTGTATGTAGTTGCTAAAACCATATTTTAATGATGGGCTTTTAATGATGGGCGTTTCACGTCTATAGAGTCAAAATGAAGCCCATGTCCCCAAAATGCTTCCTTACAGTCTAGGTAGATTTTGCCCTATGAATAGTCCCTCACATTTGTACTTCATTCTGCTTCCTGTGAAACTACAGCAAAACTTCTAACTAAATGAGAGTTGCATACTGTTTGTAACTTTTGTGCTTTCTGTCAGAAACAACTGGGCTCAACAGTAAGAAAAGCTTTCAACATACCTGTAACTTATACATTTGGTAGGAAGCAAAAGCTGAGTTTGACTTCCGATGGTCAGTATGTTGCCTCTTCATTGTAAAATGTAAGTAACAATAACATAAACCAGCCCTGTTTGAACTCTTGTTTATAAAATTCAAGTAGTATTACTTTTTTTTTAATAGCTGGCCTAGAATAAGCATTAAAGTAGCTTTCATACAACCCATAATGCCAAAAAATAAATGCAATTCTGCACATTCTTTCCTGAGAGCATCCACAAATGACGTGCAAGGCATACACATTGGCTGGAAGCCATAAGCAAAAGCATTGTGTTAAACCTTTGCAAGACATCAAGCCAAAAAACTACTTAGCATTTGTATCTCAGATCTCAACTGAATTATGAATTAAATAACCAAATCAAAACAAAAAGCATAAAGCACCCCACATCGCACAACTTTGGTTATACACACACATACACACACACATGTGCGTAAGTGGTGTGGATCTGTGGTGATTGATGTAACCTCAGTGTGCATGTGTGCGTGTGTGTGCATGTGTGTGTGTGCGCACACACACAAATGCGAGACAGAGAGAAAGAAAAAGAGAAATATTTGGAGGATATATTCAGAATAAAGCACACTCTCTTTGCCAACAAGTGGATGATATCCCAGATGGGCTCCCTCTGGTGTTGAGAAGATAACATATTTCCCCATTCAACCTTATTTCTTTGTGTCCACCAATAAGGGTGTCAAAAAGTACCAAATGTAATCATGATATTATTATGGCAGAGTCCCTTATTTCACATAGGCCCTTCTGGATGGGATAGTATAGCTTTTCTATTATTTCTCATGCAGTGTTCATGAATACTATATACAGCATATGCATATATACACACATATATATGTATATATGTCTGTGCACTTTATTACACTCAAACAGATTTCCATGTGCGTACAGATCACTTCAAACCCTGAGAGACACTGAAATGTCATACTGTGAAACTTGTCACCCATAAGTGGGCAATGTAACTATTCACAGCTAAAGATGAGAAACTGAATGCCCAGAGAGTGGCAGGCCTCGCAACAGCCAGGATCTGATTCTCCAATGTGTGGAGCATTTTTATAATGCCTCTCAAGCTCAAATCATGCCAAGACTCTTGCTGAGACCTGTGCTCTTGTGCAAGTCCAGCCTAGGAACCATGTGTGGCACCCTGGCAAATGGGGGAATACACAATTACCTATTTAACTGCTAGATTCTTGATTTTGGAAACATAGGACCCAGCATTACTTAGGAGCATTGTGGCACAGGCAATGGGTGGAATCGTTTTTGCCATGCACATTAACTAGGCACTTTAACTCTGATCTTCTTCCACCTTATTTACCACCCATTTACTGCCTTCTGCTACACCTAAGGCAGTAGCCCTGTAGACTACCCCGTCCTGCACTGCACAGCTAACATTCAACGTGAGGGTGCAAGTACCATCCTTTATGGTATTTCCCGGATGGTAAATGCTTAACATCGTCACCTGGATGCCCTTTTGACATAAATCTGTTTGTTTTTTGATGCAATCCCTTCCTTGGAAAAACATCACCTCCCTTTTTGTCCCGAGATGCCAGGAGGTGACCCCAGCTTGGCTTGCTGGAAAAGCGTGACCCCCTTGCAGCCACAGCACATCTCTCCCCAGCTGAAGTTCGCAGCAGAGCTGGGACACTTTTTGCAGAATGAAACAGAAGGGAGAAGGAGACAAGAAATACTCATTTCCAGTGGGTGTTCGCAGATGTTTACTGACACCAGAGGAGTAAGGAGACCACCCTCAGCTCCCAGCCCAAGAGAGAGCATGTCCTTATGGTCCCAGACCTCTGCCCCTGCTCGCAGCTTGCCCAACTTCCCCTCTCCTCCTCCCCAGTTCCTGCGAGCCCTCCCTCTCTATTTCATTCCTCCCTTTCAACCCGTGGCTCGTTCGTTGCCACCCACACCCTGGCTCCTGCCTCCTCCATCCTCACACCCTGCACTGATACGTGTTAGCAATACAACGCTTGGGCCAGAGCCCAGGCCTGGTAAAAGCAGGAGAAAAACTCACATTCACTCCAGTGGCCTTCTTGGACCGGGTCCTGAATGCACAAAAGCAAAGCTGGTGTTAATTTTCCTTTCCCTCGGACAGTGCTGTTAGAGTTGGCACGTTCTCCTTCGACCGGTGAAACAAGAAGCAGGGGGTGGGAGCTGGGGGAGCAGGAGCAGGGGAAGAACAGAAAGCATACGTAAAAGGAGGAATGATTGCACACATGTGCTCTGAATTCTTCAGTCCAGATTAATGTTTTCCTGTGAATTTAATTGGCTGCCTTCTGGTTTCAGCCAGATGACCAGTTACATTTCAGGACAGCTATAAAGTTGAATCTAAATGAAATATTTGGACAACGGGAGCCAATGCCTGTGAACTATTCCAGAAAATTATTAAATAAACAAAAAACACTGGAACTTCTAACTGCAGAGCATAATAATTATTATTGTTCATTCACATGTAGTATTAATTCCTACTGCATCAACTTGACTGACAAAAAAAACCCAAACCATCCCATTGTAACTTCAAAAAGCAAGTTGTCCTTGCAACTCTGCCACATGCATGGCAACACAGCATTTCTCAATGAATGATCTAGCATCATTAGTTGGAACATCTACAGGGTTTCATTGCAAATTAGCTAAATTTAAATTTTCTTGTTATTTAAATGTCCTTCATCCCCAACATGAATCTGTTGTCAAGTAGCACTGAAAGAAAAAACTATGCTAATGGTTAGAGTGGTAGGACTATATTTGAGTCCCAAAGGTGACAACAGGCTTTTTACTGCTGTCTTCACCTGAATGCAGATTTAGTCCTGTTCACCAAGCTGTCTGCTCAGTTATGCTGGTGGATTGGCTCCAGTGTAGCCAATTTATCTTTATGGAGTGTCAGCATGATCCACCTATGGGCCACGTTCTCCCCTTCCTCCCCACCCCTGTCTAGGCTGATCTTAAATAGCTACTGAGAATTCATCATCTGCAAAGGAAAACTCCCAGTTGGCATCAACCCAGCACAGCTCCCTCCTAGGCCAGCTACTCTCCTTGCTCTGCATGGGAGAGGACACATGGCACAGGGCATTTTCTCATGCCTTGCCGATTCTTCACTGGCTTGTGGCATAATCCACTGGGGAAAACGTCCCTGATCCGACTCACAGTCCATCCTGGCCTCATGAGCTAGCAGGACTAAGGAATACAAGAGAGCAATGTGGAAAGTAGCTCTTCCTGCCTGGGGACAACTATCCATGGGAGTAAAGAGGTCTGAATGCCTACTCCTGCATCTGCTGTGAAACATCCTATCTACCCTGCACATTAGGTCTCCAGAGGTCTAGCAACCAGAGCAAGGCAACTGATCCCTGACAGCTCTTTTGTCCCCCCTCTGGCCCTCACAAGACTGAATCAGGAAAATAGACCAGGAGAAGAGGTAGTGCCATAAATGATTATGGAGTTATGTCTCACCATTAAAATACTCTCACTGCTGCTTCTCTTCCACTAAGTCTTTTGAAAACCTGTCTTCAATTTCCAGGCCCGCCTCTCCCAGTGGAAGGTGCACCAGTGCCTATAGCAGAACCAGTTCAGGGATCAAGCACGCATGCTTTGTTCTTTCCCCTGGTCTTTGATCTTTGATTCCCTTTTTTTCAGATTCGTCAAGAGCTTCCCATGCAAAGACTCTTAAAGAATTAAGTCTCAAGAAATACTGAGGAAACTCTTCTCAGTGCCAATTCAGTTTTTGTTACAAGAATGACATACTGCAGGCTCAAAACTTTCTGGTCTTCCCTCCACCTCAGCTGAGGACAGAAGGAAAGGAGCCTTCCCACAGAAGAGATTAGCCAGCTCAGTCACCAGGCAGTGGAGGGCTAGATAAATCCCAGATTTCCCAGATTACAGGAAAAAAAGGGCAGAATATTTGTGATCAAAGGGGATATGGCTCAGGAGAGAAGTTATCAGTGTACAAGATGCTGCCAGTAGCCAAATCCATAGCTGAAGAGCAGAGGCCGGGGAGCATAACAATAACTAGCCAATGAAAATATTATATGTAACCAGAAAATGAAAATATTATATGTAATCAGATCAGAAAGCATCATCTGAAGTAAATATGGTTCAGTGCCAGTGGACTTTCCCCTAGAAAGGGTAAAGTTACACAATACTGTCAGAGAGAACAATTAAAAAGGCAAATTGTGGGTACTTAGTTGTGCCTTATCATCCCAATCTAGCTCTGCCATCTTCTCATGCTTCCCTGGGTCTGGACAGTGTTTGACAGAGCATCCTAGGGAAAGTGGTCATCACATCAAAGAAACATCTTGTAATATCATGAAAGCACCTTTCAGAAACATATCTCAAGTCCCTTTATCAACTGTAATTCATATGTTCATAACACCAAAAGTATGATATCTGAATTCACTTTGGCCTCTCATACTTGCTGAATTCTCTTTGCAAATAAAATATTTTGGTTTAATTCAGTTGACAACAATGGCAAATGTGGGTCCTTTGCAGTTCTGTGTAACAGGCCATTTCTCATTTAAAAATTTACCCAGTGGTCCTTAAAAGCATCTAGTGGGAGTTACGTTTCCACAGGTATTGGAAAATCATATGCCTGTGGTTCAAATGACAGCAAACGTAAACAGTATTTGGAATGATAACTAATTATAATCTGTTTCTCAGAAAACCTTTATAAGACTCTGTTCAGACCCCATTTCTGCTCAGGAGGCAAGCTGACTGAAAATAACTCTAAGTGATATATATGTGCCTAATTACCGCCCCATTCTCTGAGCTGACTCTTGATGGAAATCTAGGGTTACAAAGGCGCAGGAAGGACGAGAGCCAATGGCTGGGAATTGGAGCTCAGCAAATCTAAACTGAAGTACGATGGAAATTTTTTAACAGATGGGGTAACTGACCATAAGAACAGTTCATGGAGAGTTGTGATGAATTCTCTCCACCACTCACAATTCTTAAATCAGGACTGGATGTTTTTCCAGTAGACAGACCAAACAAGAATTAAGTCAGACAAAGCTAATGGCCTGGGTTGTAGCAGAGGTCAGGCAAGAGGATACCAAAGGCCTCTCTCAGCCTTATAGTCTTTGAGTCTCCTAAATAAAAAGTTCAGGGTTTGCAGATCATAGCATAAATCCTATTCTATTTCAGGCTACTTTCAAACTTGGGCAATGAAAGAAGAGGGAAAATAAACAGATGCCGCAAGACAAAATCATCTGAGTGATGAACAAAAAGCCCGGTCCATGCATCAAGTGTGGCAGAACACCTTCCCAGGGGTCTGTCTTATCAGTGATCTGGTTTACTTTGGCCTATTTGTCAGTGGCAGAAAAAGAAAACAGCCCCAAATCCTGATAACTGTATAGGACTGATTGTATCATGCAGTGATAATGAATTTGAATAGCTCTATTAGAATAGCAGTGCGGTCTGAAATATCCCTCCCCTTTTCATGGATGGTGGCTTTTCTGGGTTGCCCCTTATCTGACAGGAGGGTGTTTTTCCAGGGCATGAATTCTTTAAAAGCAGAGAAGTGTTAAGGGATTCCTTCCTTGCTTGACAGGGGTTACCTCCCCTCGGTCATGCCAATTTGATGGCTGGGGTGGCTGAACTCCAAACCAGACCTGGGGAATGGTCTGATTTTTTAAAAAAGTAAGAAAAGAGACATCTTTCTCTGTTGCTTTGAACACAGGCACTGTGACAAATCTGGTTGGGAGCACAGCCACCCAAACAGTTGACTCATCACAGCGGAGCAGACCGTGAACTCTGGCGCTGCAGGGAGAAGGAAGGGAAGGAGCAGCAAAGGTGAAGAGGGTGTTGAGGATCTCTTCAAGTGAGTCTGCCACCACAGGGTTTTCCATGTGGAAGAATCACATCCGGGGTTGCAAAATGTACTGCTTTATAAGGGTTCCCTCGGGGGAGGGCTTGGAATTCTGTGGAGCCCTAAAAGCTGATGGCTCATGGCCTGCTTCATTTGTTGGTGTTTTCCTGTCATAAATTCCCCGCCATGCATTTTCCAAATGAGAAGGACTTGCTCACAAATGTTAAAAAGGCTGGGAGAAGATGTGGATTTTCATCCAGCTCCCTGACTACCCCTGTTATTCTGCCCCTTGTGTTCCCATCTCCACATCACCAGCATGCACAGCAAGGAACTGTGACATTTATGGGGGTGTTTGGGAAGGGAACTCTTGGAAGAGAGTTTTCCGGACACCCCTTAAGTACCTGCTGGAAGATGGGAGAAGGGAGAAGGAAGAAGGAGATGGAATTTTACACAACTCGGAACTGCATTTTCGGGATCCTTTTCACTATTTCATCCCCAAACATAGTGTCTTCCTTGAGCAGTGAAGACGTTTAGTAGATTGGTGCCACAAAGTAACAGGCTGGGTGTACCTCTGAAAGTCTTGTAAAGATCAAAATTAAATCCATTGATTGCAATGGAGAGTTTTGCATGAGTAAACCCCAAAGAAATTCAGGATGCAAGCTGTGTCTTTCTGTCAGATATTGTATAAAATTGCTGTAAGAGTCCTCACCTAGACAAGCTAAGATGGAATGGATGGGACAGAAAGACACTGGATGAAAGAAAGCCTATTCTTACACTCATTTTGAGAGTGGAAGCTAATGTGTAATGCAGCTATGCATGATTTACTCATGATCACATTCCAAATGTCTGGGCATTACACGTGAACCTATATCCCTTAAATGCCAATGCAGTGCCAGAACCACAGCACTCATATTCAGAAAACTTTCTAGGAATGGTAGATTGATCTCATTACATTTTCATCGCAAAAATGACAAATTACAACCCACTACTGGCACCAAGCCGTCAGACATGTCCACGTGAAGTTCCAGTTCACATCAAACCCTTGAAATATTGCCATGGTCATTGGTGGGAGTAGATACAAGCAAATAGTCTGGTACCCCGTGTCTAATGGTGCCCTGTCTCTTAGGTGTCTGAAGAAGAATTAAAACCACCTATCAGATAACTAGCCAATTTTCCAGTCTTTCCTGTGTCCCAAAGGGGGTTTATTCTATGCTGTAAAATATGAGGTTGGATTACCATTATCATGATCTTCGTTTGCATAGTTACAGATGTTGCTGACGGTCATAAAATTATCTAGCTCTTTTAAGAGTCCAGCCACAATATATTATCTTGATGACCACTTATGGCAGTGAAATCCACAGATTAGCTAAATGTTGGGAAAACTGGGGATTTCCTTTTATAGGGACAGAATTTACTACCTTTTAATTTTATTGGGCAGGGGTATACCTCTCACAGTTTAGATTACATGAAAAGGTATGTCTCATTTCTCTGCTGGATCAAAAATAGTTTCAGAAACCATAAATGCAGTTTGATATTTACCAGACCAAAAGCAGCACTCATTTGCCAAAGTACAAACCAGAATGAGACTTACAGCTCCTCACATGCTGGTGGCCTCCTGGAATGGGTTTGTGTCTCCAACACCACAGCCCCCCTGCCCTCTTCCCCTCACCGCCATCTCCCCCGCCTGCAACCTTTTGCTTGTCAGCACTAAGCTCTGTCCAATTATTCACCTTTTCAAAAGTGATTTATTTTGAGGATAACCTAATAATGTCAAAACCAACACTGTTATGCTCTATCACCCACCAGGATGGGCCATAGAGGAAAGGGGGCAACTGTATTGATTCACTTTGCCTTGCACTTTTTACCTGACGGGCTGATGAATTGTACAGCCAACAACTTAGGAATCATTTGGTCAGGTTATCGTAAACAACTCCCTTCTACTCCTTCACACTTCCTAATAACATTGCTCTACAGCAGTTGCAGCACTGTTCCCTACCTCCTGTTTCAGAGGTAATTATTTTTTCATGCAACTCTGTGTCTGCTAGTAAGGCATTATACAAGCTGACTAACGTTTTGTGCCACTGAAGCAATTAGGTGGAGTTTGTCAGATTGTTTGTCTTCCAAAGGTTTTGTTAACAAAAATGAGAGCCCTCTTGGCAAATTCTTCTTTTTCATCTTACACAGGACTGGTCGAGTCTCAACTCTAAGACGTGCAAACAGGGAGTTTTACCTCCCAAAGAGGTGTTTCAGGAAAATCAGGGACTTGCAGAGACATGGTGCTTTCTCTGCTCCTGTTTTCTTCCTTGGAAGGAATAATTTCCACCACTGGCACAATCTCCGTCCATCTCTACCACGTGTGTTACCTGGCTCATACTGGCAGAATCTAACTTAAGGCTGTTTACTTCTCCTCTCTTTTTTTTTTTCTGGCCATTGCTCAACCAGTTGTTGAGGGGTGAGGTACAGCACAAATGATGCAGCTCATGCTCCCTCTGCTCATTTCCCAGTTCAAACGTGGCACATGGAGGAAAACCTTGCTCTCCCCCTGCTCATGGCTGTGCTAAAACCAGGCAAGACTCTGCACAAAGATATGTGTTGCTTTTAAATAAATTGTAACTGCAGCTGAAAGAGGGCTGGGAGAACTTACTAATGTTACATTCACTTATATATACAAGCAAAATCTCATGAACTCTTGTTCCATGACTGTGTTAATTCCTTTTTCCATGCAACAGCCAATTCACACAGTGGCAAGAGTGTCCTTAAGGCTGCATGGATATAAGGGCTTGCAGCTCCTGGAGAACATGGAGAGATCCCTGTGCTCTGTTTTAAGTAGGAGTCAGCAGATGATTTGGGATAATCTAATTTGTGCAAAAAATATATTTCATTTACATTTTGCTCTCAGAAAAAGAGAGAGCACAGTAAACAACATCTTATCTATACCCATATATTCAGCTCAATTCCATGGAGTTTTGCCATTGACTCAATTGGAACAAGATCAGTCCTTAATCATTAAAAAAACACATTTTTACTCTTGTTCTCCTGCACTTTATGCAATATATTATGTCGGAATGGAAGAGACTTTTTAAAGAAGTGAACAAGCATTCTGGCATATTCTTCAGGGTTTTGGATGACAAATTTCTAGCGCAATAAATTGCCCACTCTATAGCAAAGTCTTACATGCCGCCATTTTGTCAAAATTTCTTTTATGGGTTCTTTTTTTCAGTCACAGACAAAAGAATATTTGTTTCCTGACATTCTCAGTATATTATTTTTTATGTAAAGGATTGGAAGGAGAAAAAAATCATCTATTCTATTTGTTTCCTTCATGAGGAAAATTTAAAGAGATGAAGTTTCTTAAAAAAATTCAGTTGCAATCCAATTATGGGGACCTGAAATGAGTCCTTGTTATTTTATCCTTGCACTTAACTTCATTATACTAACATAAAAGGTAGGATTATCTATTTTATATAAGTAAATAATCTTAACTGTTTTCTTCAATTATCATCCTGGAGGTATTGCCCATATTATGTATTATAAGGCTAAATGAGGAAATGAGCACTTAAAATGTCACTTTAAAGGAGTGCTTATTTTCGGTCCTTTCTGAAGAACTCCTTCTCATGTATCCCATATGATGATTAACAAAGCTCATTATATTGCAATACATTAATATAAAGCAATTTGCTGATTGTCACATGAAGTGTATGAACGGCCAGAGAGCACAAATAAAAACCAAAAGTAGAATGGGATAAAGTGTTGAACCAAGAAGTTCCTGATCAAATTCCAAACACTGGTCCACTTCTTATTGCCAACGCGATTCACTAAACAAGTGATGAGGAACTGAATGAAATGAATGAAATGAAATGTTTCTGCCTTTTTGTTTCAATATGAGTGATACTGAAAACTGCTTTTTAATCAACCGTTTTACCTGGGACTGGATGCTGATGCACTCACTGACACCCTACCACTGAAAGATGCTTCTTAACTTTATTAGGCCTTTGTATTAGGTATTAGCCTATCTGAAAAGGTGTCACCAGTCTGATCATCATGAACACTTTGGGTTGGGTTAAATTACTCTCTTTCTCTTCCTTTGCTGAACTGTGAGCAGAGGTATCTGCCCAGCAGCCTGTTAACCTGACATAAATTATCGGACGAGGCTACCACAACAGGAGGAGGAAGCTGAGGAAATGTGTGGGTTAGCAATCACCAAGCCTATTAAACTGCTCCGAAATCCCACCCTTCGGATTCACAATTTCTCATGTTTTAGCTTGACCAAGAGGCAGGTTGGTGAAGCAAGAGGATCTGTGGGGGTGTGAAAGGGATGACCCTGGAAACAAAATATTGGTTTTACATCTCAGGGTATCCGTTACAGGAGAATTTCCTCTGGCGCCAGCAGGTATTTGAGTAGGCATCTGGTTGGATCCCAAAGGGGAAAAGGAAATGGAGAAGGAAGTTTTTAGAGGGGATCAAGATGTTAAGCTTTAAGACTGTTTGAATGACCCACAATGACTACCCTGCAAGGTTTTATCTGTGTGATGACTTTTTGTGGTGGTGGGGTTAAGGGTTGATTTTTTTCTTTCTTTCTTTTCTTTTTTGTGTTGGTGGGGAGTTCCAGCCAAAAGTCCAGAAGGGCACTAGTAAAGGAATGCAAAGTCCATCCCCGATCACTGATGAGGAAAATCATCTGATCCATAGCAGCCTCCTTTTCTCTGCACTGAGCACACTGATCATACAGATCCTGAGAACTCTTTGCTGCATTCCCAGTGCTCTTGAAGACACTGTTAGCGGTTTTGGTAACTGCAATCACAAAATATCACAGGCTGGAGTGATAGAGTTTTACCCTGAAAGCAAATTTTGGCACTTATTTGTTCCCCTTGGGCTTGGGAAAGAAAATCTTCCTTGGGGGTCTGAAGGCTGATTCATTAAATCTGAGCTGTCTGCTGAAGTGCTCAGTAAAAG
>VYZW01055065.1:41689-53261 GCA_013401315.1 Balaeniceps rex
GCTCAGGCGGTGGATGGCGGGCTCCATGCCCCGGGGCGCTCCCGAGCTGGACCCGCTAGCGAAATAAGCGTTGCAATGTGCATTTTTCCCTGTGTAACCCCCTTCCCACCCGTGTCTTTTCCTGGCTACAGACTTGGCCTTTTATGGTAGCCGGCAAACCCGAGAGTGACCTGAAAGAAGTGGTGAACGCAAACCGCTTGTGCGGCCCGACGGCATCCTGAGCCCCGGCGGCCGGGCCAGCACCGTCCCGGCGCGGCCGGGGAGTGGACGGCGGGGCGGGCAGGGACACGCCGCGGCCCCGCCGCTGCCCCGGGGCCCGGGCAGAGCGACGGGGAGAGCCGCTCTCCCGGCGTAGAGGAGACCAAATGTGCCCTAGCAAAGACTCCACCCCGAGAGATCCCGCCTCTATTTAACTTTATTAAATGCGTGTACAGTCGAGTGTCCTGCAACAACAGCCTTGCTGGTTCAAGCGCTACTAGAGAAAAGACAGAGATCAAAGGAAACCCACCACGCGTGTATCTTCTGTCTGAAACCTGTGAAATATGTAGATGCCTAGAAAAACTGACTTTGACAGTCATCTCTATGAAGTAATTCACCCTAAAGATATATAGATATATTTTCTTCAAGCAGGTTTTGCTCTATTTCTGTGAATAAACCTTCCTTTCCACTGAACACGGAGTAATGTTCGTTTCCGATCCTCGGGCTCGGCGGGGAAGGACCGCGCCTCCGCCGCCCTCCGCCGCTCCCCGACGCGGCCGCGCAGGCCCAGCGGGCTGGGGGCTGCCCGCCTCTCCGTCCCGGGCCACGGGAGGGCTGCTTCCCCGGAGTCGCAGACCGGCAGCAAATCCCTCGGGGAGGGGGTGGCCGGGCCCGCAGCCCGTCCTCGCCGCGGGAGCCCGGCCCGGCCCCACCGCCNGAGGATTCCCCTCTGGCCCCGGTCCTCGGTGCCGGGAATTTTTAATTTAAACATCTCCCCTCTATCGATCAGCGCGCCCGTGGGAGAGGAGGCCGAGATAAACAGGAGTGCGGGCCGCTCCCCCTGCACCGGCAGCGGCCGCCGGCAGCTGATGCGCCAGATCCCACCGCGCTGTTTAATGTTTCAGGGTTATGACCGCACTGTTTACAAGACGTCTTCGGTTATTTATACTGTTATTATTAGCAGAGGGGCTTTAAATTTCCGCTTCACTTGCTCCTTCAATAGCGTCCCTCGGTTCCGTTTGATACCTGGGTACTTTCTGGAGGAGAGCAGGAGAGCGGGCAGCGCGGGGGCCACGGCCCCTCCGGGAGCTGCCTCCCCCCGGGCACTGTCCGCAGGCGGGCGCTGAGCCGCCCCGGGCAGCCGAGCAGGCTGCGTTAAGTTTCTTCTCATACCCCCCTTCCCCCCGAGATAACCGGGTGAGGTAGCGCGTCCTCCAGGCGACCCAAATTCACCAGTCGGGTTCATGCGTGGGCTAGGTTTAACTCAAGCAGCTCGCTGTGAGCCGAGGGCTGTGCAAACATATCAGCCCTCATTATGGAAAGGGCCAGGGCCTGCTGTATCGTCCTAATGGTTTTGAAGGGGAGGGCTGTTTGACTTCCCTTTTTCACAGCTCTATCTCCATCCTGCACAATTAAAAGCAGAGCTCCTCGCCTGCCCTAACCACACGCAACCTCGCTGTCGTGAGCGGGGCTGCTCCCGTTGAGACACGCAGTTACACACGCAGGCTTGACCCACCTCACCGCCAAACACATCACCTTGAACAGCCAGAGCTCTTGCTGAAGAGATGAGCAACTCTGGTGAGCACAGCTGAAAGGGCTGATCTCTTCGCCCCAGGCATCAAGAAATTCAGTGGGAACTGCTCCTCTCTTAAAGGGGGACAGAATAGAGCCCTCCGACCTTAAGCTAATGCAAATGACTGATACAGCAAACGCGCAAATACCGTTTTAACCACTGAATTTACCCACTGAATTGAAATTAACCGTTGGATGTAACCACTCAAAATCTCAACTTAAATCCATACTAACTAATGCTGCTCAAGACTCCCAGAAAGGTGCTGGTTTCCTTCTAGAAAGCAGAAATTGATAGGCATCTGAGCTGTGCATAAAGTTAAGAGTTACATTCTGAATATTCTCACACAGGCTTCCTTGCTACCCTGCTTTGCAATGCTTACTCATTGCACTCAGCATCCTTCCCCCCATTTTCAGCTAGTCATGTTCACCCTTCATTTGCCCCCTGAAATGCAGCATGGAGAAAGAGAAGGGAGAAATGCAATAGTCCCCCGTACAATGTGAGGAACACAGCCGTAACCATGTTCCAAAAGCTGCAATGTAAGCGGAACGGTAAGAGGAGGCTGTAGACACCGTTATTTCTCATGCTGCTGCTCTTCACTTTACCTAGCAGTCTAGATTGCAAGCCTCTTGGGGACTAAACTATTCCTCAAGCATCCTCCACCTTCCTCAGTCCTTGCCTCTGAGCAACAGTTCAGCAACAAACAAAAAGGCAAAAAGCAACAAGCAATAAACAAAAGCAACCATCGGTACACAGAAAGGTAAATAACAGCTTTACTCTGACTGTAAAACGATTAGTGGCTTTATCTCCGTTTTGAAGACAACGAACATCTTTTCCAGAGACATTATGTGGCTGGGAACCCTCGGTCTACTGACTCCTTGTGCAAGGGCACAGCCCTGACAGCATTCGCAGTTGGCTTCAACAGCCCAAGTTTCTTAGATGAATGTATCTCAGGAGAACAATGAGTGAAATCATTCTTCCCCTTTGCTGAGTGCAATTTTACAGAAAAATATTTGCAAACAGAAAATGTATGTTTAGTCTGACTGAAGCAATTAATGATTTTGAAAGGAACTCGCGGATGTGCTAAGGGAAAAAAGGGAACCGGTTTAAATATTGATGTCAATGATTTTAAGGAAAATATTTTGTTTGCTTTCTTGCTTTTCTGTACAGAGTGATACATTTTAATATTTACCAAAATATACCTCTTCTCCATGTGGAAACAAAGCTCACTTGATTTATCTTTCTGTATCTACATGGATGTAGAGGCAGCTGTGTGAGTGTCTGTATACATTCCCTCCTAATAATGTTTGAACTCATTGCCTGATTTCAACTGAATTTGACAGAGGTCTCAAAGATAACTAAATTGCTGCATTTTTTTTTTCTTTTTGAAAACAGACAGCTGAGTAAAGAAAAAATCTTTAAATTCTGCAACTAAAGGAAAGGTTTCAATGTGAACTCAGCCCTTAGCAGATACCAGAGCACACAGAGCAGAGTGCCAGCTGTAGATGAAGCTTCAAACGCTGCTTGAATCACAGGATGCAAGTTCATAGAAAACCTGCTTACGGACCTATGTGTTTTAAGATAAGAACTCTCTAAAAATAGTTTAGTCCCATCTGATTTTAATACTACTATTCTTTTTTTTTTTTTTTGAAGGAAACCCAGTTCCACCCAACTACTGCATGACTGTTTTTCAGTTCAGCTAGGTACTAGAAAAATCCTTTATTCGCAGAGCTGCACTCAGTGCTCAGGCTCCTGGGTTTCGTGATCATGTTGTACTGCTTAGCAGCAGTTTTCACAGTCCGTAAGGTCTTTAGGAGCAAGCATTTTTCCATCCCTTACAGAAAATACATTTTAGGCTTATCTTACCCTCTCGCTGGGATGGAAATCTGCCAGCCTGAAACATCAGCATAGCAAGAAAGCCACTTTGCAGACACCTGCACAACGCCTTGCTGTCCTGGGCACTGACTGGGGCAGTGAAGCCACGGTGACAGTCGTGCCCCCAAGGTGCAAGGTACACAAGGAGAACATATGCTAGATAGCTTATTTTTTAAAGTGCCTCTAAGGTCAAAATTCCCAGCTCACCTTGAAAATCAAAAGACAGAAAATCTGTGTGGCTTCTTCTGTAGGGGAGCTGATTTGAATCCCGGATATAACGACAGAATCACAAGCACAGGTTCGTTTGAAGCATTTGTATTGGTAACCCCACAGTTGTGTCTGCCTGGAAAAACATGCTTCCCTGTAAATGAATCGCATATATTTTTCAAAAGGTAATCTTTCCCAAGACACCATTGTCACTGCCATTTGTTATTATTCATAGTAAAAAAAAAAGTGCAGAAGACATTAGCTAATTGCAGGTAATAAGCTGTCTAAAAGAGAACAAAACTCACATATATCTGGTGTACAAGTGAAGGGTATACTCTGATAAAATTGCAGGGTATTTCTAATTTCTGTCTGGATATCTGAATGTAGATTATCACTCATAGTCTCCCAAAAGGGACAGGTTTTCAAAAGAAATTTCAATAACATCGAAATGAAATTTGATTTCCATGAAATTGAAATTTGTGGCACCAAACAACAGAGCATTCTGTAATTTCCACATATATACACACCTAGAAATACCACCATGCAGAATTTGTCCCAACAGTCAGTGATTCCAATTGTCCCTATTCATTGCTAGCCGTGTAGCACTGACTATTCCCGTATTAAGGCTGTGCTGCCAAATGCAGGCTCACGGGGTAAATACAACTTTGTGCTCACTATTCAGCCGCGGATTGCTTCATGCTCTTCAGCCCAACGTGCATTATGGATGGGAAGTGGCACAACCAGTAATAATGGCTTTTTTTAATCTCTAATGCTGCAAAGCTACTGGTGCGTTACGGCCTGGTGAGTTTCTGCAACCCTTAGAAGATGTCATAGGTCTGACCTAAAACTTATGCTCCAGGAGGGATGGGAAAAAAACATGTTGGGAAAAAAACCATGATGGGAAAAAACCTCTGTGAGGACTGCTGCCAGCAGACTCCAAACCCAGCAAAGTTCTACAAGTAACTGATTTTTCTTCAGTTCACTTCAGACACTGGTGTATCTGAGCTAGCTGTATAAAAACAACTTTCAGTAGGCCTAGGCATGCAGTCATCGCATTTCCCAAATGCGGCGTGGACATACCGTAGGGTCACAACAGTCCTGAGATGACGCATTTTCTTGCCTTAGGGTTTTGCCCTTAAACTGAAACTTGTAAACAGACGAAATGCGTTTTCAAGCCAATGCGCATGCGTGCACACAGCTACACTGTCCTCGCATGGGGAGTGGAGATCCAAACCTCCTTGCAAGGAAAAAAAAAGATCATTACAAAAGCGGAAGAATAAAACCCAGTGTAAATCCTTCCTTCACTTTAAATTCTAAGAGGCCATTTTCCTTAAGCAAGGAGAAAAACCCCAACCCTTATTTACATCTCAGGCTGCTGTGTAAACCATAAGACCATATCCGACTGTAAATATGGATTATCTACACGCTCGAGTTTTCTCTCGGCTGTTTACATGCTGTTTAAGAAACAGGGATCAGAAACACTAGAGAAAAAAGGGAAGGGTACAGCTACACAGCCAGGAGACAAGAGGAAAGGGGGGAAAAGGCACAGAATAATCGCTCTTCCTCTGACTACTACTGCTCAGTCCTTGTGAAAGGACGGGCTGGGGAAGGGACAAACGATCAGCAGCTCCATCACAGCCGGGTGGAGCCAGACCACCGGGGAGATGGAAACTGGGAGGTTGAGAGCTGCAGCTGCCTTCTCTGGGAGGAACATCTGCAAAATCCTGCGCAGCAGCAGCAGGGGAGGAGGAGTGGGCACAGGCGGCCAGCGTTCCCAGGGATGCGCTCACACAGATAACTGTCCCACTGGAGGGCTTCCCAGGCTGCTGCAGCGGCACTTCCCTTCCCCGTCAAGGATGAGGCACAGACCATCACGTGGGACAAGCAATCCAAGTGTCAGTGCGGCCTCTTGCTTCAGCGTCCTGTTTCTTGTGATGCTTTTTGATGGCCGAGCTGACCAGAATGGGAACAGTTCTTCCTCACCGATAACATGTTGGTTTGTTCTTACATAGGGACTTTTATCCTGCTGGCACCTCAGAGTCAATGCAGAAATTAAAGAGAAGCCAGCAGTTACCTTGGAGCATTTGCCGTCACCTCATGACCTAATGTTTTTCTATAGGAGGTTGCTATCATTATACAGATGGGAAGAAAAAGAGGCGCAGAGCTGACAACTGACTGGCTGAAGGTTCACACATAAGATTGGTACAGGCTTAGGGCGCCAGCTCTTCCACTGCACAAGCTTATGAGCTGTTCTCCTAGGCACGCTGAAATCACCAGGGATCTTTGCTCTTTGAATTCAGTCTAAAGATAGGAATGAGAAGGGTGTAGGGAAGGGTCGTCCCTCTCAGGCTGTATATCTATATATCTACACTTGCTAGCGTAGACAAAAGGGGCTATGGATCACCCTCTGGCTCTGACAGCCAGTGCTGTGGCTGGGGCCACATCCACACATACCTGTGTTTTATTCCACTCTCACTAAAGGGTAAGAACAGTCCCTGGCACACGCTATTCCCAAACCGTGTTTGGACACCTTCTGGGAGAAAGTTAGTCAGACAGGCCAAAGGCATGCCAAGGACCTTGCTAACAACTAAGCACTCTGAAAAATAAGCCTGGCCCTGTTTTATTTATCAGTGCCACTGCAGCCTTAGAAGCTAGAGTGATAAAGGTGCTTGATGCCTTTGTCTCACCCCAGCCTCATGCTCTTCTCACTTGTTTTCTAGATCAACCTGCGATCTTCTTTTACGGGACAAAAATTCTTAGTGGGGAACGTCTTTGCTATTTGTATCTCATAACTAATATATATTAAGACTAGAGATCACTAGAAGCAAAAGGCCAAGTTCAAGAACAAACATACCACGAGATTTAAACATTATATCCTAAATTATGACATTGAAAACCCCTGTTCACTTGTTGCCCAACTCTACTAAGCTCTGCAGTACCTTTTCTACCCGAGTTGTAAGTTCTCTGATGCCGAAGTTTGACATATGCCCTCAGAGTATCTCTTTCTTGCCATTGCCAAGCAGCATCATGTTAACCTCATGCCAAGATCTGGAACTGAGATATTCCCCTACTTAAGTCCACGGGAAGGCTTCAGACAGTCAGTAGGTACTGTCTGTGTATGCTTAGCATCATTCTACTGGGGTAGGAAGCAAGCTGGCAGGGTGAGCCGAGGCCAGCAGCCCCAGATTGCTTGGCTGCAGCTACACGTAGCGCGTCAGGGAGACTGCTGAGGAGCTAATGTTACTATCTTCCCGTAAACTTTTCTCCCTGATTTCCCTCACACTCGGTCTTCTGATTCTACTACTTTCACCACGTTTCTCTATTACTGCCAACAAAGGTTGGCATGCCCACTCTGTAAACACCATTCAGTTGTAGAGGCTGAAACTACAGATATGGGTTAAATTATTGTAAAGTTTATTAAAGAAAAACCTCATCCTGATCATTTGACTTTTATTTTTTTATATTCACTGCCATTTTCTTCATATGCTTATATTATATTCAGGAGTGTATCTAGCTATATATATTACACAATATATACATACAGACACTATGTAATATATATACACTATATAAAAATATGGCATAAATATTTACATACTATATCGTATCTATATTTTGTATATAAATACAAATCTATAAAATAATATATATTATAAAATTAAACCGAATGTTTCAATATTGCGGAGCTGGTTTAAGTGCCACTTATGGCAGGGAGGTAACAGTTTAACAGTGCTGGCATGAGTTATCGCACTGTATCACACATCAGAGAAGTTGAGAAAGCACAGTCGAGTTCACAGTTTCACCTGATAAACTAAGCCCTGGAGCGAAGGATTGCCTCCCTGACTGATCTCCTGCCACAGATTTAAGCTCATTCCCTGCTGGCTGCCGGCTTGGGACATGTCTCATAATTAACCTGCAGTATCACATGCATGTAGCTGATGACCATTCCACAGAATGTCATTTCTATGGAATGTGCGAGACACGGGTTGCTCCTAGGCACCTCCTGTTCAAACACAAATACGTCAATAGAGTCTTCTGCACAGAGCCCACAGCACTTAAGACACAGCTGTATAAAACTCTTTGTCTAGCCTTCGCTGTGGGCTGCCTCAAGGGGCTGTCCGGCTTTCTTCTCTCTCCCCTACACTTCCCCACAGTCTACCTTGCACTGGATCTTATCTGATTGAAAATGAATCCTGTAAAAATAGAAAAATCCAGATAACCAAGCATTTGCTTCAGTTTGATGAGTGATTTTTTTACAGAAACCTGCAGTTACAGGTGAATAACAACGTAATGAAATTGCATCTTCGTTCACTCTCACTGCTGTACATAATGAAATTGCATCTTCGTTCACTCTCACTGCTGTAATTACAGGACAAAAATATGTGCAGTGTCCTAAACTTCAGTGATCCTTATCTATACTGCACTAGTACTGATGGTCCCAAGCAGCCCACGACTCCATGCTGCAGAATGTCCAAGCACAGGAGACAGCCTCCCCACACCTCCATCTCCTCTCTACTTCCCAAACAACGGATTGAGAAACAAAAGCACATGAAAATGAAATCACATAGTAAGGAAGCGACAGTGTCAGAAATGGCGTCTGTGCCTTCCCTGTTTGATGTCAGTATGGCATCTGGTAAGTTAGAACAAGCAATAGCAAGAGGCAGATGAGGACACAGTTCCTGCAGGTGGGAAATCCTCAGCACCTCAGTCGTACTAGTGCAGAAAGTCACGGAGCCAAGTTAGAGTTGCACGGAGGGATGGAGACCAGGAGGGGGAGAACATAAGGACAGGATAACCAGTATTGTAACTACATAGCTGTGGAATAACAGTGCAGGCACAACTGATAAACTTACATGTCAAATCAGGTAGGTGCCCAGTCACCTTATTTGCATTCCATGTTAATGTGATCATAACTACTTGCATAATTTTGCACATTTTCCAAATACATATTTAAAGATGCAATCTCCAGAACATGTCCTAGTCAAAACGGGAAAAGGTCAGGCTGACAAATCAGCCGAAACTTTGAAATGGTAAGGGTTCATCTCTTCATCAGTAAAAAATTTTTTCTGAATGTCCAGTGATGACTGCACATTTCTGTGGAACACCTGCTAGAAAAAGTTATATCCTGAAAAGAGCAAGCATGTGGAGGTAGACAATGGATGTGTATTTGCTAGCAGACATTTTGTGTTGAATTTATGTAGACCTTTATGAGTATGCTAAAAAAACAGAAGCTCAGTCAGAATTCAAGCAAAATCAGGGTGTATAAATCTTTTCTTCCTAACTTGCCTATGCGATCAGCTATTCAGAAAAAAAAATCAGCATCTGTTGTGATACACCTATATAGAACCTTGAAAGAACTGTCAGGGAGAAGACCGTAACAATCTACCCCACGCTGGCCGTGCTAATTGTAATGACTCAGAGCCTTTAGGCTGAAGCCCATAAAGAATTAAAACAGCCTTAAGGCACCCCATAAAAATGCTGGGGATCCCATGCAGAGTTACTGAACTGTGGTAACAGTTGCTCTAAATTCAGAATCCCTGTTTCTAAAAGCTCGCCTTGCTTGACCATCTTCACCTAGATGCAGTGGATCCGTTTCTGTAGCGAGTCGCAGGGTGGCAGCGCTGCCGCACGCTGCTGTGAAGCCAGCCTGCTAACAGGGAAGCAAAACCGGCATTAAAAACCAATGCTGTCACTAACGTACTCGAAGCTGATTTGAAGTGAGAATCTGAAATATTATTCTTGACAAGTGAACCTCGTAATGCATTTCAAGGATTAAACTGAATCTAGCAGAGGAAAACCTCCCAGCTCTGAAGACTTCAAAATTTAAATTTCATACTGTTCCCTCTATCCTAATTAAAGCTATTCTGCTATCACTTCAGTTGCGGAAAGTATGTAATTACAGAACCTCAATTTCAAAAAATTGTCAATCCAGTGAATACTTGCACTACACACATATAAATATGCATATATATACTTTTCATATAAAGACTGATGTGTCTTTATAAACCTAAAGTTGACCTGACAACTTTATTTCATTCTTCAATCTGGGTGCTGGGTCTGTAATTGGCCACACTGCAGCCACACTCATTTGTTCCTGGGTTCCCAAGTGAAGCACAACAAACAGCTCTTCCAAGAGAAAATATAAGTATAGCTGAAAGGCAGTTCATCACAGGCTCTACTCCCTGCAGACAGCATAGGTGGGACAGTGCCAAATTTGGAGTACTGTCCTGGACAGAGAGAACCAGTGCCATCCCAGCCACCCCCACTGTGTCCTCATGTCCCCTTCCGTCTCTCCTCAAAGCGTGCACCACATACCCGCTTTGCAAAGATTAAACAAGCTGCATATTGGAAGAGTGCAAAGCAGCAGTCTTACTTTAGTCATTTTAACATTAAAACCACGAAAAAAATGCTGAGGGCCACACAGTCCTCAAGGGACTTGGGAATATTTGAGGCTTCTCAGTCACCCGCTCCTATCTTTGTTTCGCTTGGGGTCAGTAGTCTGCTCACACACAAAGGTACCGCAGTTTACTGCCTGCTGTGGACTATCCCTTCAGTACCAACCAATGTTGCTTTAAATTTAAAAAAATCTTGAAAGCATTTGTAAGACAAGAGGCAGTGATCAGAAACCTGCTGCAGTGCAACACGCACATATACAGCAGAAGTAGTGGCAGCATGTTGTTGCTGTGAGTCCTAACTAACAATTGCTGGATTGCATCAAGAGCACTGCTGATCACTCGGTTCAGTCAGAGAGCGCGGGTGGAGCAGCCAAGCCAGCCACCAAGGCGTGTGTAGCAAGCTAAAGAGGTCTGAGGGCGAGTAGCCTCACAGAAGCGCCAGGTACGTGCCATGAGCGTTCACACCACCCGCTCTGCAAACTGGATCAGACCTCCTGCCGGGTTGCTGGCAAGGGTGCTACCTCAGATGCCGTGCTTGGGATCAAGCCTGTATCAGCTGGCCAACAGCCGTGCACCACGGGCCCACCGGCACCAGCCGTGCCGGCAGGGACTTCCAGGGTGGCCCGCAGCCACGCCTCGCGCTGCACAGCCAGAAAAAATTCACCAGAAAAATTCCCCGCCGGCTGCGCGGCCTCGGCAGCTTCCTAGGGAGCTGTGAAGCGACGCGGCTGCTCAGGGGCGTTTCACGAGGGTAAAGCCTCGCCGCGCCCGGCCCGGGGCGCTGAGCCAGCGCCGACACTACCACAGGCGGCGGGCACTAGCGGGCGCCAGCACCGGTGAGCGAGGGCCGGCGCGGTAACTGCCCGACTCGGCCACGACGGGGCGGCCCGGAGCTCCCCTCCCGCCCTCCCCGCCCCGGGCGGTGCCGCTGCCCTCAGCCCGCCGCGCCTCAGGGGGCGGCAGACGAAAGCGGAAATGCGCTGCTAGTGCGGCCCCCCCTTCCTCCCCTCCCGCCGCCGTGACTTCCGGCTGCCGCTCTAGCCGGCGCCGCGTCTATNGGCGGCCGTTGGGCCCCCGTGTCCCCGTCCCCTCCCGGCTGAGGTGAGGGAGGGACGCGGGGCCTCCCCCCGCGCCCCGCCGCGGCCCTGCCGGCTCCTCCCGCCGCGGTGCCGTTCCCCCCTGGGGCGGGCGGGCGGTGCGTGGCTGGGGCAGCCGTGTCAGGGAGGGGAAGGGGGCAGAGCATCCTCCGGGGGGAAACGGCCCGTTCCCCGGCATCCGGCCAGGCACCGAGGGGCACCGGCTGCCCCGCGCCCAAGTCCCCGACGTA
>VYZW01055065.1:53289-140367 GCA_013401315.1 Balaeniceps rex
GTAGCGGGCCCGGCCCCGGGGGCTGTGTAACAGCCGCGGCCCCAGCAGCGGTGCGGCCGGCGCCGCTCCGGGTAACGAAGCGCAGGCATAACCCAGCGCTGCCGAGCGGCGGAGGCCGGCGTGGCTAGGCCGCCTTCTGCCAGCGCTTTGTTTCTGCTGTGCTGGCCGGAGAAGTTTTCGGCTGGGGTTGGAGGGGGAGAGGGTAAATAATTATTTGTTAACCTGAGTGTTGTGGCACTGGTACATGTAGGGCTTTGAGTGAGATTCCCAGCTCTGTGAATAGGAAGAGTACTTCTGTTTCCTCAATCGAGACGTGCAAATGGTAAATGTTTGAGTGCAAATGGTAAACGTTTGACTGGGGGGGGGGCGGGGAAGAGGCTTACCTGTTGTGTTTAAAATATTTGGTAACAGCAAAACGGATTTTTATTTTTCTTACAATGTTTTATCAAGCTGGAATGGCCACCTAACCTGTTGGTTCAGATTTTTATGATACTTACGACAATTTTCCACATATCATAAAGACCTAAAGGGTTGTTCTTAATGCCTGGTGTTCAACTGTTTCTGGATCTTATAAGGGAAAGATGGCACGAAATTGGATGCAAGTGATTCTCACTTTGAATATGAATGGATCTTTTTGATGAGAAAGATTTGAGGAAAATGGCCTGTTATGAATTATTTAAGAATATGCTTCCTGGTCTTGTTCTATAAGCTGTTTGGCTTTATTCCTGCAACTGGATTTATGTTGAAAGACCCCAGGTCCATGGGGATACAGTAGGCTTATGCCCACAAATTGGGTATTTGTGTCCTACTTGCTTATGGTATAGCTGGTATCATCATTCTGTTCATTAGTCTGATTGGACGAATCCCTACTTTGACACTGTTTTTATGCATATTTGGAAATCTCCTTCTCCAGAATATATTTGTTTCAGTTCTGTAGGAAATAGTAATGACTGTGCAAATCTCGAAAGGTGAAATATTAGCTTCAGGATGGCCTTTTGCTTTAGGGATAATTTAACTTGTCCCTGGAGACAACAGAAAATAAAAAGTACACTTCTCTAGCTCTGTGACTGCAAATAAGAAAGTTGTTTGGATCAGAAGACTTTCTATACAGACAGTAGTAGCTACGTTGCTCTCGGTTCTGGGGAGTCATCCACCTACCACCGCGACAGTATCGTATCTAAGAATTCAAGCAGATTTTAGAGGTCTGTTACCTCCAGCGTTTCATATGGACCTGTTTCCTGAGGGGCTGAACACAAATCTTAAAAAATGCACCTTCAGTGGAAGGATGTAATCGACTCTCTCCTCATTCCTGATGGGCTTTATTTTGTGCATTCTCTGTTCTCATATGGAAACCGCATGGAAATTCCTGTTAACTATGGTTTTCCAAGCCATAGTTTGATGAATGCCTACTGGTGTGGTAGTGACAGCTATCCCTTCAGCTGGGCTGTTGGAACTCTATGGGGTCAGTCAGTTGGTGAACTGCTTTGGAGCAAGGTTAAAAATAACCAGTAGAAGTTGCTTATACTTGCGCTGCTGGTGAAAAAGGTGTTTATTAAACTGTTCTGACAGTAACGTAACCATTGTTAGATACCCCTCATCTACTTGTATATCTCTTGAGTTTCTTGAATCGAAGGTAGCCATAAGCTTAAAATAATACTTTGTTTATATACCCCATCCCAAGTGCCTTTCCTCTCTCTTTGATGATGGTGGTGTAGTTGTTTTGGTTTGGAACTTTTTGAAGACAGACAGCGCTGGCTTTTTTTAGATTGTAAGATTTCAGTGTGGGGTGTTTGTCTTCATGTGTGTTTATATAGTACCTAAAATAGTATGGCCGTGGTCCTAACTGGGGATGTATGGGTAATGCTTTGTTTAAGAACTTGACTGCTCATTCCTTCTTCCAAAGTATTCCTTATTCTGGGAAGTTTCTGTAGTTTCAGTGTAGAATACATTACTTTACAGTGTCAAATGTCCTTGAGTTAGCTTTTGTTGTTGTTTTTATTTTTACGTTCATTATCATGCTTTACCTATCTACTTCTTTTTTTCCTTCCTCTTTTTTTCTTCTTAGGGTAGTATTTCAGAGGTATCCCTGAAATCTGCATTGAAAAGAAAGAAAGAAACTTTTAAAATTTCCTTGATAAAAATAAAATAATACAAACTTCTACAGAGATGTATTTAAGCTTTTTTTCTCTGTTGGGGTAGAGTGTGTTACGCTGGTGCAAGAGAACTTGAAATCAAAGTTGGCTAGTTTCTTGCACTGGAGAAGGCTGAATGAAGTATACAATTTAAATGAAATGCTGCACATATAGACAAGTAAATTATTTATTTTCAACTTTAGCCTGTTATAAAATAAGCATTAACTAGCAAAACATAGTTTTAGAAATGAGATTTAAGCTGCCAAAATTCTAAGGTTCAAATGAGAGGACCTTTGCGCAAAACTAATCAACAAAACCTAAGCTGAGCTCAATAAAATCAACTTAGGCATTTGCAAATCCAGAACTGGAAAGAACTAGGTGTTTGGTTTCTACTCAGTCCCTCTGTTCTGCAAGTGTAACTGCATAAATATGGAATAGTAACAGGCTTATATGTAAGGCTGTTGCTTGATCTCAAAATGTCTTCGTAAAAGCATGGGAGCATTATTTTCCCCGTTTTGCAGATAGGAGACAGAAATGCAGAAATTCAGGTTTTGGGAAATAACATAATGGGTCAGGGCTACACAGCAGGGATACAGTAGTGTGTGTCAATAGCACACGAGAGAAAACTGGGAAAGAGGATGTTGTTTAGGACTCCCGTGTTCCAACTAGCCATGCTACTGGAGATATGTATAAATAAGAACATCTTTCTTTTTTTTTTTTTACTTTTTTAAAGAGAACATTGTTATACCTTTTTTATAAACATGTTCTTCAGATTTTTTTATATATAGTGCATGTATTACTGTTTTTTTAAAACATTTAACTTGCTTCTATTCACATGGTTCCTATGAATTCAGATTTCTTTGAGACTTCCCAAAGAAAGGTAGCAGGACATCTTTTCTCAGATTTTTTTTCTTTGTTGTCAGTACAGTGTGAGACATTAAGACGAAGGTTAAGGCAGAGGTTGTAATATGTTATGCTCGCTCACTGCTTGGACAGAAGTATCCGTAAGTCTAGAAACATTTTGGTTTACCCAGTATTTCTAAACCATGCCTTGGAAGAGGTTGACATTGTATTTGTACGCTAAATGGGAATGGGTATATTGAAAATTATTGACACTTAGATTCAGGTTCTCAAAGAACAGGGGTAGTATTTAGCAGCAGTGAATAAAAGAGTTTTCTCAGTACAAATGAGAAAAAACTTGGTAATTAATATGAAATGTTCAATATTTGAGTGAAAAGTTTAACAATTAAGTGCTTCTGTTAGATCAAGTAACATTAAAGTAGAATAAAAGCAGTTTTCAGTATTTTTACACTATATTCAGATACTGCTTCTATAACAAATTATGTCCCTTATTAACTGAATGTCAGAAAACATAGTCTAGACTATTAGCTGCAGCTCAAATTAAATTTCAAATTAAGAAGCTCCTCCCTAAATGTTGGTTGTCTTGAACTTTCAGAACATGGCTAATGAAAATGGGGGCACATTAATGTTGTTAATTTTTCTCCCATTAAAATCTGTGCAAGTAGGTTGTACTTCTAACCAGGATACACTATAAGCGCTGAAAACATTCTTACTGGCAGCTCCACAGCCTATTAATGTTCTTTTTTCCTGTAGGTAGATCTTTTCCTTTTAAATTGTAATTTTCCTCTCTTTCAAACACTTTTTCCTTCGTCCTGAATGAGCATGTGTCTTTTCTCCCCAGATCTGTTTAAGACAAGCCATCAGAGTTTTATGGGGACATTATCGTACAGTATTCTGGTTTGCTGAGAGGTTAGCAACCTTTCAAGGGTGTTATGCATGATGGTGTTATTCTTTCAGAATGTAGAGATTGAGAATGCCAGTAGAAACTTGCTGATAATTGGGAGACACTGATTGGAGGTATCTTGTTTTCTTATACGGCAGTCATTCCTGGGTTCCAGTAAGTGAACTCACCAAGAGCCAGGAGCTGGAGCCAGGATGGAAAACAAATGCCTCTCTGAAGATGCCAAGGGTTCCAACTCCTTGCTCTGTGCTGGCCCTGCCTGCATGCCATTCAAAATCTGCACATGTGCTATCTTTGGATCCAGTGCCATAAATTGCTAACCCAATCTGTAGTAGTCCATCAAAACCAGATGGGATAAGTCATTTCTGACTTTAAGGATTCATATAATTTTTGTTTTTTAAAAAAAAAAAAAGGATCCAGGAATACTAATTAGTTACTGTTTGTTTTCTTCTTTGCCTGCTTTTCCCCCCACCCCCCACACATAGTCTTTGGTTTTTCTGGTTTTCTCTTGATGTTTCTTCATCTCTTTTCTGTTATTGCCTGTCTTGCCTTTTCTTATATTTGACAAGCCAACAATTACAGAATAATTCTTTCAGCTGGGAACAAGCTGCATGGTAGAAGCAGCAACCACCACAGCAGTTGACCCAATACATTATGCACCTGTGCCTTGTAGCTTATTACTTCTGTATTGTCAGTGCATTGTAGTCAAAGATGTACCTCGAGTGAGTTCTTGATTAGAGACTATGGCATGATGTTTAGGAAGTCATAGTCAAATGAAAATACTGATAATAATGTTAATTTTGTATCTTGGAAATTTCTGATATAGAACGTAAGGCCAAAACATTTAAAGTGATAGAAATGCATTACAGTCTGTTATATATATTCTTGTTCTTGATGCACAGTCTTCTTCTTCCATGGCAGTGACCATGTAGAGCATTTCATATATGTGACTATTTTTCTTTGATTTTGCTCTTTGCTTTCTGTTGTGTTCATTTTGGATTAAATGCTACTAAAATTTTAGATGAATAGATGAAGATAATATTGCCTCTATCTCTTAGGCTATGCTCTATTTAAGCTACTTCTCCTGGAGTAAAACTAAGATTTTTACATTCTTCCACAAAGAAAAATTCCTTAATGAACTACAGTATTTTGATATAAGTCCTTTTCACTATATACCAATGTTCTTGCTCTTTTCCCGTCTCCTTTCCCCAAATACTTCATCTGAGATTTGAGATGTCTGCTGTCTTGGCTTTGGTATGCTTAGAGAAGAGATGTTGGGTGGTCTCGGGCTGGGCTGAGCGGTAGCCCAACTCGCCATCTTATGATCCTCCTCCCCCAGTTGAGATGTGTGTTAAGAGTGTTACCTTCAATGTGTGCAGGCAGATTGGACGCATCCTGGCTGCCTTAGGTTTGCTGTGCGTGCACTGGGCGACCATCCTGTGCCTTCACAGTTACTCATGCTTTTCCTGAGAAACACTCGATTTTACTCTGCACGTACAATATGTTCATTCTATGCGGTTCCTGTGGGCAGCGCAGAAGGGGATGAGGGGCCGCTGTGGCTCAGCCCAGGCTGTTGCTGCCACCAGGACATTTTGTATAGTTCACATTATGCTATTATATTGGGAGAGTTAGGCCAAGAGTGCTGGATGAAGATGGGAAACCTGTGGTAGCAGGCTGTCTACAGGCTGCAGTTTGTGTAACCCGTGTTAGTTCAAAGTTATTCAGCGGGCTCATCCATTCCAGCACAAATGTCAAGCTGTTCAGAATTATCAACTTCAGCAGTCAGAGAAGTGCATTTTCCTGAGGTGTCTAGTGACATCCTCGAATGAGCTGAGGAAAGATTATCCACTGGAGCTATGGAAAAAGTTTCAGTAATCTTTACTGTGTCCTAACATAGTTGGTAAGAGTTGTAACCAACATTTTTAAATGTTTTTTTTTTATATATATATATAAAAATATGTGTGTATATACACTTTATTTCTGTTAAGTCTGGCCACATGTCTTCAAACACATAACCTCCTACTTTCTAGCATACAGGATGCATACACCCCCCCTCCCCACACACAGTTAACTTAAATGAGTCAGAGTGTAGTCACTTCTGCTTCTTGTCTTATTTAAGGGACGGGTGTATATGATGGCATTAATAGGCAATTTTCTACTGGTGTGTTTAATTTTATCATTTTCCTTTCTCAGGATGTGATCTTCATGGTGAGCTGGTGGGAAAACTGAGTTGTAAATCACCCCAATGGATGCAGACAGTGATGTTGCATTGGACATTTTAATCACAAATGTAGTGTGTGTTTTTAGAACAAGATGTCATTTAAACTTGAGGAAGATTGCATTAGAGGGAGCAAATGTGATATACAAGCGTGATGTTGGGGTAAGAGATTCAACATACCTCAATTAATCTGTTTTTACGAATGCTCCTTAAGCTAAACATTCTTGTGTCTGATATCTGTGTATGGTGGATAGAGAAAAACAGACTTTTATTTCAGTCTTGATAGGCATTTAGTCTGTCATACACTAAATGTACAGTAAGCGGGGGGGCTAAATATTGTCTCAGAAGACTGAAGCTAGTGAGGTGAATATTGGGTATAAGGTATGTGATGAGACCTCTTACACCTCAGGATAATAACATCGATGGTTTTGTCAAGAAAATATATCCTGATAAGGAGTCAGCAATGTGGGAGTCACTGTAATAAGAAAAAAATTAGCACAATGCTCGTGGCTTTCAGCTTTTTATTCAGAGGAAAATACCTTCATTTAATCTGTTTTGTGAACACTGAATCACTGGCTGAGATATTCCATGCTTATTTTGCTCTTCTCGGAAGCTGGGGTTTTTTTAATTACTGAAACAGATGAAGGAACAGTTCAAGGCTATCAAAAATAAAGGATTATGAGTGTAACAGTAGATTTGTCTAATAGTTGATTTTTTTTTTTTCAGTACAAAATTGAACTTCCGCTAATTCCCAATTCTTCCACTTTTATTTTTCTTTTTAGAAAGTATTAATGAAGCTTAGGAAGCCTAGGATTACGGCCACAATTTGGTCCTCAGGAAAAGTTATTTGCACAGGAGCCACAAGGTGAGTTCATGAAGATTCTTTCTCTAGCTGTAAATTCTTGTGTATTTTAAAATATAATGTTGTAAATTAAGAAGGTGGCAAGAGACAGTACTTGCTACTGTTAAGATTCACTCACACTGGATCACACATAGATCCTCGCCAAGCTACGTATTTGGGAGGAAGTTTTCCATGTGAAGTGTCTGCCTCGGACTGAGTTGAAATCTTAGGCAACATCAGTTCAGCCTTCTGTGAGAGCATCAGGGAAAACTACTTTATGAAGAAAATCCTAGAGATTTCATTTGAGAACTTTTTAAAAGTCTGTGTTTTTAGCCAGAATTTGAAACTTGGGAAGGGATGACCTTTTTTGAGGGATATCTCTTACTATTTCACAAAAACCCACCTGAACTTAATCAAGTTATACAGTGTTGAGGGACTGGAAAGAAGCAAAAGCAAACTCTCAGTTCAGATACATCTGAGACTCACTAAACTCTTAACAGCTGAATTCCTTTAAGATATGTCTGCATTGTGGAGTAAGGTTAAGGTACCTTAACCTTAAATTTGCATACTTTCTGTATATGATCTCTGTCTCAAAATGGAAGATGATTGTTCAGGATGTTAACTCAACTACCCATGATCATATTTGTCTCTTAAGAGTATTTACTGTTGTGTATGATCAAAATATGTCTCCAACTTCATCTGGAGCCAAGTGCCAAGATGTTCTTCAAACAGGGCATGAAGAACTCAATTTGAATATCTAGATAGTTAAAATGTAATACGTACAGTACGATAAAATGAAGGCTGTCCATGTGATCATGGTTCATGCGTTACATGATTTAACAGTTCATTTTGTAGTCTGAGTAGCTATTGTGGTATGTGTGCACAAAAATATACACTCTATTTCTGTTAATGCTAGATTATTTTCTTTCTTTGTAGTGAAGAAGAAGCTAAATTTGGTGCCAGACGATTAGCTCGTAGTCTACAGAAACTAGGTTTTCAGGTAATTCTAATGGAAAAGGACTTGTATGACTCAAACAATGCTGGTAGTCCATTTTTTTAGAAAAAAAACAAAAATGAGGGAGCATAACAATTTAGCAGTAAGCATGTTTTCACTCAGATGCCCCTTTTGTGTCAGCATACATTTTCCAGATGCTGGTTAAAGAGAAACTGGTTTGTTTTGTGGATTTGAGTTTCATTTGGCAGCTCAGAGTAGTGCTTCTTCACTGGCTAATGAACAACAAAATTTGTTTAATAAATGAACCACCCACAGATGTTTCTTGGATAGAATTTACAATATCTTGAAAGATCTATTCAGCAGAAGTGGTGAAGAGTATAAACCTAACTGTCATTTGAACATAATTTTCCCTCATTTCTGATGAAATAGCAGATACGTGTCCATCTTGTAAAGGGCAAGTTTGAGCCTCTTTAAGTGGGGGGGGGGGAAGTGCTTCTGCAGTGCCAGTTTGCATAGCAGGAAATAAGCCAAATAAAATACTTAAGACATGAAACCCCTCTTTCTTTTGGGTTTGGATTAACATTACCAGTCAAAAACACCACTTGCATTTCATAGTAAAGGTTGAAAAACAGCAATGTGAATGACTTAAAATGACATGTTTTAGTACTCTAAAACTTCCTGGTAGTCAGTTGCGCTGTTTACCCACAGTTTCAGTTTACAGACAGGCAATTAAATAGACAGAGCGGCTGTCCTTTGGCAGGGAGAGGCTCCCTTTGATTGTAGTACATAAAGGCAGTGGTGACAGGCTGTCCTGGTAATGCTGTATCAGACCCAAGCAGAAGTTAGACACTCTTACTGTTAGGAATGCATACATTAGACCCAGCCTCTTAAAGTTGGAACGGAACATTAAATCAGTGAGGTAAACACTGCTTGCAGGGGGATGCACCAAGTTTATTAAAAAGTGATTAGTTTAAGTGGGATATATTTTGAAGATTAAATGGATAGTTGACCTTTTATAAGGATAAGTTACTTCTACTGGTAGTATACTTATAAAAAGCTTTGACTGAGGAATGGTCATTTTAAGTTTAGGCAATCTCAGAAAAAGAACAAAAGTTTCTTCAGTGAAATTGCCAGCACTGGCTTCTCAGCAGTGCATTTTGTTTAGGAATTGTCTGTTGGCTATTTTATTGTCATCCAGAATGGCTGTGGTAAAGAATAACTGAAAGCCAGTAGTTTGAGCTGGGTTTCAGAAAGTAACGGGGTAGAAAAACAGCTTGCCGTACTGGCCACTGGAGATTTGTAACAATACAATTTTCACCTTTTTTCTTATTCTTAGCTTTAATAAAAATGGTGTATATAAACAAGGCATTAAAGAAGTTTTCAAATTATGTAAGATTCTTGTAACAATGAAACGTAAGCTTTTTCTCTGCTTATTTTGATGTTCCATGAGCTATTTAATTTAGTTTATTTTCAGTTTGGAGGTGTTTAGTACAGCAATATGAGTTATTTCTGTGTCTCATTCTTAAACTGTACTATAACCATATAATACAACTGTGAAGTATCTAGTTCAACAGTTACTGTATCATAGAAGGATAAAGTAAGCGATTTGAGTCCTTTTAGTACTGTTTAGATTCCTATTAGAAATGCATCAATCACAAGGTTTTAGTTTTGAAATATCAAAATATTCTAATTAGTATTCTTCTAACTTTTTTTGCAACCCATACATCTGCCTCACTGTAAACTGAATTTCTAATGCCTTTTTTCCTCTCTTTTGAAAAGGTAATTTTCACAGATTTTAAAGTTGTGAATGTTTTAGCAGTGTGCAACATGCCCTTTGAGATCAGATTGCCAGAATTTACGAAGAATAACAGACCTCATGCGAGGTACGGTAGGATTTTAAAGAATTACAGTCTTGGTATATTTCTTCACCTTTTCTTTTTCAGTTCTAGATCTATCTTTTTTTACCTTTTATTTTGTTTTCTAGTTATGAACCAGAACTTCATCCTGCCGTGTGTTACAGAATAAAAACTCTCAGAGCTACCTTACAGATTTTTTCCACAGGCAGTATCACAGTTACAGGTATTTTGATGTCAAAAATAAATATTTAACTTCTTGGGAATATTTAACTTTAGGATCAGTAGGTTTAGGAAAGGAAGACGTTTAAAACAGTCAAAAGATATGTTGAAGCGATTTTGTTTCCCAGTGCTAGCACCTAGTTTGTTTTTGAGTGAAAGTGCCAGAAGAGTTGTAGAGAAATGTTGTTATTGGTAGGCTCAAAAATTACTTTGACTGAATGTACATAGTCTGGTTTTTATGAAAACAAAAGTGAGATAGGACTTGAGAATGCAGGTATTTATTGTTTATGTAAATATTTGATTTTTCTTCCTTTTTTTCATCTTCATAGTACTGTAAACTACACTGCATGTAGCATTAACATCCCTTTCATAAATACATATTTCCAAACTGGAGATTTATGGAAACATGTAGGATAGCATAGCATTTTGTCATAACTGAAGTTGACCAATATTTGCAGTTCTTCAGACTTGTGCTCTCTTCTATTAAAGCTCAGCTGAGAGAGGACCACCACCTGAATCACAGGCATCAGTGACTTTTCCCATGTGATCACAGACGTGATTGTCCTGGGTCTTGGCGATGCCATGCCATGTTTTTTCCTCTCTCTTCCTAACTTTCATTTTCCATTCTTTATTATGTTTGCTTGTGATGCGTCCAGCACAGGTTTCCAGATACGAGAAGTCAGGTTTTTTAGAGAATACCTGTTAAAATGGTACAGAACCAAAAAACATCGCTTTATATCACTTTAGCGGGAATTCTGTCTTGCGGTTGTTAGAGCTCAGCTGCTGGTGTCAGAAGTTGGGTAGGGATTTTTATTTTCACGTCTTAATTCCTTAACAAATACCTAGGCTTTATGGGGAACATTTCTCACAAGATATTGGGAGAAGTGTTTTTTAAAGAAGACAAACTTCATCAGATTTGGTAATCTGAAAATATAGAGCTAAAAATATTTCAGGATTGCAGTATATGTTCTGAACAGAGCAACTGGTCTA
Source organism: Balaeniceps rex (assembly GCA_013401315.1). Taxonomy (NCBI): domain Eukaryota; kingdom Metazoa; phylum Chordata; class Aves; order Pelecaniformes; family Balaenicipitidae; genus Balaeniceps; species Balaeniceps rex. The sequence goes on from VYZW01055065.1 coordinate 64,263, forward strand.
GCCAAAACTAGAAACTAAATTTAAAATAAATAAGAAGCTTGAGTATCACTGCAGTAATAACAGGCTCTCACCATGTCCTGTCAGCCTCCTAATGAGATTTAGCCTTTCTGTAAGATTATCATTACTCCATATATGGGACAAAATCACTTTCATATTTCCAGAATTGTCCTTTCAAATATGAAGGCAAATATGGTAAACATCAAAGTTTTATTTCCTTCTGGTTCACTTGTTGCCATGAGTTTGAAGTATCTTGGACCTCTGTGGGTTTTAAAGGCTTCTGTTTTGTCTAGGCCTTTCTTCTAGGGAAAAAACAAAGGTCCACAGTCACGCTTCTTGTTCTAAAAATGTTTAAATTACTTTTCAACCTTACTGTACTCCCTCTCAGGTGCATTCAGATGAGGTTCCTTTTGACCATTCATGTTTCTGTAGTACTAGTATTTGTCATGCTACTAACTCAAAGAATTTTATTTGAGATACATAATTAGAAATGTTATAAAGAACAGGAAGGTGGGGTTGTTTTTAATGGGACAAGTACAAAAAGATTTAGAATTATATTGAGAAAAGAAAATAAAAAGAACTGATATGTAATAGGAAGAAGTATTAATTTTTCTTCCTCCAAAATGAGCAATGAGGGGGTTGGGGTTTGGGGGGTTTTTGTTGTTGTTTTGAAGTTTTTTTCCCTTCTCTTACACTCCCTGCAATGATGATCCAGTTTTTACATCTCTTCAACCCTACAGGGAGTAGCATTTTTTACAAGAATTATTTGCCTATTTATACTCTTGCTTTCTGAAGGCTTTCTCTAGAACTTGCATTTCTGTAATAGCAGACAAATTTAAGGAAGGTGCAGTGTCTGCCCAGAAGGCAGGTATCTTTCACCAGGCTTGTTTTAGGTGAGTGCTTAATTCAACTTGACAAGTTTGAAAATACAGGAAGGATCCTATTCCATTCCTTTTTCTTTCTGTCTGAGCGCGTAAATTAAAACAATATTTCCAGAATTACTTAAGTAATTTATAACTTACTTAAGTTATCTTTGGGGTTTGGGAATCATTTTGAACAGTTCTCTATACTTGGAAGAACTTTTGAAGTCTAAAGTGAGGTAGAAAACCCCTGAGTTCACAGGCATCAAAGCACGTGAGAAATTGCCATTTTCATTTATCTGCATTACCAAAGTTCTATCCAGGATGAATTTCTTCTGGCATGTTACTGCTCGCTTATTTGCAATCTTAATTGTTCATTGCATAAAATGGTCTAGTACCATTAGAAAGCGTTGCTAGTTCATTCTTCCTTTTCTTTCCCCAAATGCTCATAGATCATGTTCGATAACCTTCAGATGCTTCATCCTGAGAAAATAACTATTCCTTGGCTTGCAGGTTTTGTCCTGAGATCAATGGTAGAGCTATTAGCAAAATCCAGACTAGAAAGTAATAGTCTGTATACAATTTTCAAACATAAAATAATCTTGCTTGAAACATACTTGGGTTAAATCCAGCGTTATTTAGCAGTAGTTTTTGTTGGTAGGTTTTTAAAAGAAGAGATAAAAGTGGCTAGGCTTTGAGTAATACAGTTTCCTAGAAGATTAGCGTAAGCAAAAGTATTTCTTTTACCTCTGCCACTCAGCCTCTGCCGCCTTCTCTGGGTTGACTGTTTAAGCCAGTAAATCGAAAAGCACCCAAGTTGTTATGAAACAGCTAGGTTAGTCTAGCCATTGACTAGTGTAGAACATATTGCAGATTTCATGCGAGAGTCTTGTCTTGTAAGTAAAAGTGATCAGAGGAACGCCTTAAGTTGGGAGAAATGGGGGAGAAATTATTTTTATCTACAGCATAAAGTTGTGGTAGCTAAAAATACTAAGGTTATTTTAAAGATACTATTGTTTTAATTTCTGATTCCCTGACTTTTCTCTTCCTACTGCTTTTTTTTTTTTTAAATATGTCTCAGGGCCAAACGTAAAGGCTGTTGCCAGTGCTGTGGAACAGATTTACCCATTCGTGTTTGAAAGCAGGAAATAAATTTTATAATTCACCACTTGATGGTTAGGTTCCCTAACCAAGCACCTTTAAAGACTGCTGCACATTGGACTAAAAGCAAAAAGGAAAACTGGACCAACCATAGCAGAGGAATACAGACTCTTTACTTGCTCATGGCCACAGTATAAACTCCAGTTCTTTTGGATTTTACTCTTAACAGTGCTGTATTGTAAAAACGGAAGTTTACAAGATATGAAATTGCTGCTTTTAAAAAGACATTCTATTTATTTTTGCAGTAATTTCTGTGTTATTCATAAGCAAAGCTGTCACGATGTGCACTACCTTTAAAACTTTTTTGTTTGTTTTTTTTTAGTTTGAGCTTGTGTTTTATTTGTGAATAGTCTTTTACATTTTTGTATGCTGAATATTGGGCACCAAAGAAGCTGTAAAAGTTATCTTTTTCACCTTATGAATGTGCACAAATAAAAGTTTGGAAAATATTTCTCTTCATACCTGTTCTGTTATATTCCTTTCCCTTTTTCTATTACAGTTAAAATTGTATAGTTGCAAATTAATTTGAAACAATGTAAGAATAGTCTTTTGCTGATACCTTCTGTTTCTGTTTGTAGTATGTGTAAAACTTTGTGCGTGGGTTAGATTGAAATCTATAGTAGTTACGTATGTTTATCCGAGGATGAAATTTGGGTTGTTCCCGGTTCTCTTAACTACGTGCCAGACTTCAAGTATTTTCTTGCTGTTACATGAAGAGAAGACATTTCTAAATATAAAGGTCTACAGCAAGTGTTTTCCTATAGATGATGAGGAAATCTTATCAACTAAAGAAGCTACTGTAGAAAAACCAACTGCCTTGTCCACCTACTGGATGCAGAAGGAGAAAATTTACTATGTGAGCTTCGGGTTTCAGGAAAGTGTTGTGCTTCAACTCGAGAAGATGGTATGGTCACGCTAATCCATCCCCAGCTTATTGCTGAATGATTAACACAGACCTTTTCTACACTCTTCTTACTGTATAATATTTTCATGACAGGAGCTGCCAACAAGCAATGAAGCTTGATTCTGGCATGTATTATTATTGGTATTACTCTTGGACTTGGAAGCCAGTAGATGTTTCTCTCAATAAGTGCACATTTGAAGCAGAAGAGAGGTGAATGCTTAAAAGTAACTGCAAATGCTACTTTTAAAAAGATACAATAAATATGTATAAATGTATGTATGTCTTTTTTCCCTATCTCACTGGAGAGAAATGTAACATTACTATTGTGTGCTGCAGGTAACATACAGTCTTAGTGGGTGCTAAAAATAGTAGACCATGAGTTGTTACTATACCAGAAGTCACAGTTGCAAAAGAAAGGTGGAAGAACATCCTGAAGAAGCAAATGCCTAGCATAATGTATTTAATCTGTCTGAGGGGATGGTATAGAAGTTGGGGCTCTCCATAGTGACTTCATGCAGAAATTATGGACAGGAAGGAATAGTATGGGAAACGCTCAATCAAACGCTTCAGAACAAAAGGAAGAAAGTAACAATTTGCCACAAGCCTTAAGTGATATATTCATAAAAGCCCTTTTAAGCTCAGCATAGGTAGGAAAGAGAGGACTTATAACCATGAAATTACTAAGTTGAGTTCAACAGTCACGGAATTCATGATAAAGAGCGCTATGCAAGCTTTCCAGTTTGTATAGAAGATAGTATGGACCTCGGCACTCCTGACACTAATGAGGATTTTGTGAAAAGTCATAGAGAGCAATGGACAAACCAACATTAGGGAACACTAGTGTATTATTATTACAATTTAAAAAAGAAAAAGCGGAAGGTATTTGAACAATGAACAAAATTGTAATGGGTTTTCCAGGAACAAAGTGTAGTCCTAGACTGATGAATTGAGGATTTGGCCATTATAACTACAATAGCTGTCTTAGATTAGGCTTGCCTCTTTTTCTTTTGGGTCAAATTACAAAGCACTTGAGTGCCACCAGTGGAATTCTGGAGCTTTTATCAAGCATATGTGTCTCCTAAATTTATCTATGGAGAAAGAAGAACATTTTGCTTTTTTCTTAGCACTGTCACGTAGCATGAAATCTGCCTGTTAGAACAAAAATGAAAGGTAATTATAAGCTGCAGTGTATTAAAATGGGAACTGTTTCTTTTGAAGTGCTGCTTAGATCAATGCTAGCAGTTTGAGGCCTTCATAACAATCCACAAGGGACCTGAAAAGCATGCTACTAAACTTGCAGGGTAGTATTGAGAAAGAGAATAATAGCAAATAAAAGATTCCTTGAAATGTGTGCTCACCTATCCTTCTAGCTCCAAGGCAGCCTTAAACCGTTTGTGACAAATATGCCTCAAAACCTCTGATGATGAAAGGCATTTGGCAGTGTACGCTTATTCTCAGGGATATCACTCGATTTCCCATCACTGCTCTAAATCAGTCAGTCCCCACCTCAGCCTGGAATAAGCCTCGCTGCTGCTTATTTCTGCATGCATGCATGCATGCATGCATGCATACACACCCCTCCTTCCCCATCCTCACGAGTTAGTCTTTTGTTTCCTTTGCCGTGTTGTGCTGCCTCCGCCTAGGCTCTCGCTATCCACTCCTGCGGTCATGGTCTGGACCCCAGGCCAGACAGCATGCCTTAGCGTGTTAGCTCTCGCCTGCAGTGTGAAGAGCAGTGCTTTGGATTAAACTTACCTGTCAATCAATCGGCTCATCCTCAATGGCCATGTTTTCCCTGCATTCTCCAGGTGGATCCTGTGCAAAACTCCGCACAGTGCTCAGCTGTGGTGCTAGCAGCACCATAAAAAGTTTGTTTCATATTCCTTAGAGAGAAGGGTTGGTTCTATTTATACAACCTACTAAGGCCTCCTTTTTGCAGTAGAATGATAACTCTGACTCATTGCTAGCTTGGGAGTTGTCATAGCCACTAGATCTTTTCCTGCAGTTTCTAGCTCCGTTTTATCATTCTCTGACTTGCAATTAGCGTTACCAGAGAAATTTGCACTTACGCTTTCAGATTTGTATCCTGCTTTTTTCAGACCCTTCTCACGGATTTGCGAAGCTCTGAATTCCAACCAGTCTCTCCCAGTTTAGTATTGCCTGCAAATTTAATAAGCATATACTGTTCTGTAATCCAGTCCATTAATGAAGATACTGAATAATTTTAGATCTGGGACAATTTTTTTTTGTGGAGTGCTTCAGAGATCGAGGGATGTGATTTGTAAGATGTGTCCCTTTTTTCCCTTGTATTTTAATAGTTGATGAGGCTATGACTGCCAGTTCTCTGTCATCAGATGTGCAGGCTTTGCTATAAAAGACCAGTACAATTAGGGCTACATTTATAGGGCTATATAGGGCTAAGTCTGTAGGGCTACAATTACGACTATAGCTATAATGATTTTAAAAGCCCTTGACTACAGCATCATCACCTCTTAGAGGTATCTGAAGCTATTAGGGTCTCTGCAGTTAAACCAGTGTTGTAACGATGCCTTCTTCAGAAAGATGGTATTTTTACTTATTTTTTTCTGCACTAAATAGGTGTGCATGGAGAAAGTTTAGAAGAGCTTGCAATGAGCCCAAAACCTGTAAGGTGGGGAGACAATTTCTATCGTATTTTCTGAGTTAAATTTATTTTTGTAAGAACACTCAAAAATTTATTACAGCAGAGGTTTGTCTCGGAAGCTGCAATGCTGAGAAAGATTTTGCAGCAGCCCCTTTCACTAAATGTGATGTAACAGAAACTGTAAGCTGGTGTGGGCTTGGGTTGCATGTGCAAAGGTCTGCTGTCTCGAGGCAACTATCAGGAAACAGTACCAACCAGAGCAAATGGGGATGCTATTGGAAATGCGGATAATCCACTACCTGGTAAAGTCACGGATCAGGAAATGGATGAATTTCCTGCAATATAGTCTTACTAAAAATACATTATATTACTTGATATCTCAAGCACTTCTTAGTATAAAAATGATGTTGATAAACTAACAGCATATTTGGAAGACTACCCAGAGTCACCTTAATATTTCTTGTTCTGAAGCTGATTTAGTAGAATGCATGATACTGATAACCGTCTTCCAGCCTAAACATGAAGCAGGTGGAGAGATTTCAGTAGACATCAATGCTAAAAAACTGAGGACAGTAATAACGTGCAGAAACCCAGAAAATGGTGGGCTCAGACTGTTTTTTGACAAGATCATTTTACAAGTGTTCAGAACTGACAGTGGAATTTGCAGGTTTTATAAAAAGAAAGTATCACTGTTGATCTAAGAAAAAAGCTTTACAGTATTAGGAGGTCCAGCCTGCAGCCCTTTGCTGGGACTTGAGAAGTTTTTCTAGATCTTTTGCTTTTCTTCAACAAATGTTTGCCACGCTTCCAGGCTTGACACATTAGGCAACACATGGCAATGACCACGTATCCCATATTTTATCATCATTTCCATTTCAGTAATAGAATGTGTTGTTTTCTGTAGCAAGAAGGCATTGATATTTTTCAAAACTGTTCTTTGCTTAAGCGTACTATGGTTAAAAAAATGCAATTCAGGCTGTGTATCACAATGTGAGCTGCTCCCAAAAGTGCAAAAATCAGGATGCTGAACTGAGCATTCCAAATAAAAAAAAAATTAAACAAACAAACAAACCAACCAAATAACCCACCAAATCTTGTAGGTTTTGGCCACATTCTGGTTCTTGAATTCCTCATACCTCCAAGTTAAGTGTGAAAATTTAAGGTAAAAAATGCAACCTTCTATGCATGAAGCACCTACGCTTAAAAACTTCAGCTGCCCCTTTCTCCCCACTGCCAGAGTCAATCTCTGACTTCACCTCCCCTTGCATTTCGTGTGTCTTCCTCATCCATGGCTTCTCTACCACCGCTCCAAACCCAGCTCTCCAGCTCTCCCCATTTCACACTGCTGTGAAACTTCTGCGTGGCTGAGCTCTAATGCATTTTGCATCTTTTTTTCTACTCGTAGGTGTTACAGGAATACTCTTACTTTTGCCAATTCCTGCAGCTGTAGCGTGGAGTAAACTGTTACTGCTGAGGTCAGGAAAGCGTGAGGAGACTCTTTGCTATGGGCTCTCTCCCATGCAGGGGCAGAGACCTCTTCTCCTAGCCTCTTGTGGTTGATATTGGAACTGTAGACCTCAGACAAAATTCTAAGCAGGTCCTCAATTTTTACTGGAAAATTCGAAGTAATAGAAACTAAAGTTTTCCATGTCTGTGGAAAAGCTGGAAGCACGTGAGATCCAGGGTGGAATTTTAGCTTGGGATGGGAACCTGCCCATTCCCCATAGGGAATGAGAGCAAAAGGCTTTCAAGCTTACTGCTTCTGATGGGGCCTTCGGTCTGAGTCACCTACGTCCAAGGTGCACAGCCCCACTGTCTGTCCATGTGTCCTGGGTGTGTTTGGTCTCTCATTGCTTATAGACTATGTCAAAAGGGCTCAGATGGACCCTTATGAGAAGATTTTACTTACTCTTTGGTACGTTGTGTATGCCAAAAACTACATCTTGCCCAGCCTTATGCATACCATCATAAGCACCCCTGAAAGCAGCCCGGCCTCCTGGCACCCAGGAAATTATTGTAAGGACTGCTGGCTCTAGGATCAGGACAGAAAAAATAAGGCAGCCATAAGCTGACCAGCTAGCCAGTGGCCTAGCAATTCAGAGCTTTGCTTGTCTTACGTGACATGGGATCTGCATAGTTAAAAATCCTGCATTGTGATAACTACTTACCTGACCTTTGTACCAAAAGTCCAACAAGGTTTTGATATTGGTTCCCTTAAAACTTATAATGTAGGAAAGTTGTGGTACAGATTTGGCCAGTATGTTCCCGTCCTGAGGTAGCTAAATTTCCAGTGACTTCTGGCAAATCACGTCCTTGGCTTCAATAGTTTCTTTTCGTTTTGAACACATGCTCACTGTCTGAATAGACATGCTCCTATAAATTTACAATGTCAGTATCCAGAAGTGTGACCATGTGAGGATCAGATCAGAACTGATCCACTCTGCTCAGAGGTAAAACTTTACCTAGCTCAGTAAGTTACTGTTCCTTCAGTGCAGGACACAGTCAGGTGGTTTTAATGCTATGAGACAGCAAATAAAGTGGGATCATGTGCTGAGTTCGAAGTAGTATCTGCACTCCAGCTGACAGTGTCAGTCTTGCTTTCTCAATTAAATGCTGGAAGAAATGCTGCTGTGTGGCTGCTGAGGCAGCCAGAACGCTTTTAAAGCATGTTGTTTTTCTTTAAACAAAGAGCCATTTATTTATCTACTAATAAATACTTATCTACTGATCATTCTAACAAAATCTATTAACCTTCTAACAAAAAAAGACCTACATTCTTTTCTGGGAGCCATATAGATAACCTTTTGTAGAGGCTTGTTGCGTACTTCAGGATACACTTGCTAAGCAATAACCAAGAATTTGACATAATTAATGATTTGCAGCGATTACGGTTTCTGAACTCCCTTTGTGCTGCCCTGTACCACACAATTCTCGCTTTCTGAATCCAAAAGTCAAAGTCTAGTGTGCCCTGTGTTGAGAAATAAAATGATTTTGGCATCAACTCTTGCACCTCCAGCTTCCAACTTTCCTGGGACTGGGAAGCCAAAGAAATCCTATCTCCTCTTCTGTAAGGTCATCCTCAATCTAGAGTAATTGATTATGCAAGTGTCCCCCCATTAAACAATTTGACTATGTTTTCTGAGAAGTATTTCCTAGGCCACTGAATCCTGGCCCTCCCAGGAAACTGTATGTAAAGTTCCTTTTATAAGCTGAGCATACTCTGTGTTATAAATAATTAAGTTCTGATGAACAAGATCCTTTTTCAAGTCTTGTTAAGCTGAAGCTTAAATTAATTCGTAAACAGTTCATACCCAGCTGTTCTGCACTAACATCACCCTTTACACTCCATAGTTGTCCATTTTTGCTCCATAGTGTTGTCTTCACTAACGTACTGACAGAGTTGTTAACCCTTTTCAGCCCCTTTTTTGCTAGGCCAAACAGACCTGTCTTTGGTGGGCTCCTCCTGTGAGACTCTTCCCTCTCCTTGGCACCCCAGCTGTTCTTTGCACCTCTTCCAGGCTGAACTCTTGTTGAATATGGATTACTAGAATTGTGCACAATATTCCAACTTCCATTCACCTCCTGTATGTAAGAGGTGAGCAACCTCAGGGGATGTGAGGGATGGTGGTTTGAAACAGACGGAGCCTAGATTTCCAGTAAATTATAAACTACAACAACCTTTAATGTTGGCTGTAAACTGCCACTGAAAGAAGCTCTACTAAGAAATGAAAGAGAGAATATCTTGTGTATAATAGATAGCGTGAGTGAGCTCACACATCAGAGTGTGAGCATTGCTGAACTTTTTTTTTTTTTAATTTCCTTTTAATCAGTCTTTTGGTGAAGGCTGCTTTGATTGCCCTGGGTCTAGTAGAGCTGCTCTTTCTCTTTCTTGGCAAGTTCCACCGGCACCAGTTTCTCTCTGCGCTGGCTCATCCAGCACAAAGGGGTCTTCACGTATTTCCTGGAGAAACAAAAAAAAAAACAACCCACAAAGGTTTGCCGTTGAACACAGCTGGCAGAGTGCTCTCCCCACTACATACCCCTGCCACTAAGGGCACGGGTGTCCCGCAGGACAGCTGGGCAGGCTGTCCGCAGCTCGGCAGACCACCAGCACACCCCGGCCCCGGGGATGCTCCGGCCGCGCTTCCCCGCCTGCCCGCGGGGGGGCGGCCCCGCCGCACGCTGCTCCCGGGGCGGCCGCCGACGGCTCCGGCTCCCCCCCGCCGGCTCCGGCTCCCGGCTCTGGCTCGGGCTCTGGCTCCCCCCTCCGGCTCGCGGTCGGACTCGGGCTCCGGCTCCCCTGTCGGGTTTCCGGCTCCGGCTCGGGCTCGGGCTCCCCCTGCCGGCTCCGGCTCGGGCTCGGGCTCGGGCTGCCGCGTGTGTTTATGTCTTTCTTTGGAAGAGGAAGAGGAGGAGAGGCAGCGCAGGCTGGACCAGGAATGCCAATTTCTCAGTCCATGAAGCAGTGATCGCTGCGAGGGAGAGCCCGGGGGCTCCCGCAGCACAATTAGCTCTGGGCTTTCTGCGCTGGGATAATTGCTCTTTCCTAGCCCATAAACGAACTGCGTCAAGCCCGGCTGAGTTACAGCGTACTCTTTAGAAAAAAATATTCTCTGGTAATGTAAAAAACCCAAATACAGGATGACCCATCACACTAGGCTGTTCGCACATTAATTACTTCCACTGTCGAAAAGTATGTGTCTTATTTCCAGTTTGAATATTTCTACATGGGCGTTCCAGCCTCTTTCTCTGGGTGTCGTCTTGCCGACAGACAGCAGCCCGCTGGCAGGGAGCAAGTGAAGGAGTCTGCATTGCCCTGTCAAGCCTGGGTGTGCGGATGAACCAGGGGATGCTGCCTCGCCTGTAGCAGCATGCCACCAGCTGTGGCGAGGCCTGACTCTCACCCCAAGCCATCAGCCCTGCAAAAATTTTGTCCACTAAATTGTTTCCCCTATCATTTCTTTATCCTTTTAATCATTATGCTGATGACTCCTGAGATGAGTCCAAAAAAGCAAGTAGCTGCTGTAGAGCAGCTCTTTGAACGGCTCAGGAGAATGCTGCATTTTAAAAACCAGGGTTGCTTAGTTTTTTCTACAATTTTTATGGCCAAAAACAACTGAAAAGAATGGGGGGCAGTAGCAAATTGATAGTAAAAATTGCCAGTTAATTTATGGTCAATGACACCTGCATTTGGAGATTGTGAGGAAACAACATGTGTATCAGCAGACCGTTCAATTCTGTTCTCCAAACTGATGTGCTGCTTTTGTTGAATGTATGTAATTCCAAGGGCCACTGTACTTCTGAGGGATGAGAAAAGACAGGTGGAGTCAAAAGACACAAAACCAGTCAGAATGGGTTACATTAAATGAGCAGGCACATGGTATTCATATCACCAACACTCTCTCTCCCTCTCATTGCTCTTCTACCCTTTTTATGTGGTGAGGTGGGGACACAAAACTCATGCTGGAAGAACCTTTTTTGGGTATGAGCTCATAGAGCCTACAGAGCCACAGGACTCAGTAAATGCACAAAGAATGTCCATCTAGAAGAGCTTTCAAAACTCACATGGAGCCTTGAAGTATTTGAGATAGGGCCTCTCTCCTTCCCTTTTCTGCATGCAAGCCAAGACACAGAGCCCTAAATGTGAGAACACAGTTGCCCTCTTCTCTGGGGACGCTACTCAGCAAAAATGCTGGGAGCCAGGTCTGGCTGCAGGCATTCCTCACAGGGGTGCTGGAAACCACCATCCCTTTAGGGCCAGTCCTTCAGCACCAACAAAGTGTTTGCTTGGCTACTGAGATCAACATGTACAAGCTTGAGAGAATCTGATTTTTCCAGTAAAAAACAACGCAGTTTCCTTTTTTTTAGCATGTGGCATTGAAAGGCTTTGTCCCTCTGGCACCTGGGGGATGCGGCCACACGCTTGGTACTTACTGTTTAGCTAGTTCCATGGATATTTGCTCCAAAGAGCATCCTTTCGTCTCTGGTATAAACACAATAACAAAAACCAGGGATGCTAGGCTCATTATTGTGTAAATGAAGCACACCCAGGACAAGCCAATGAGCTCTACAAAGGAAGAAAACATGTCTTTTTAAATTTTTGAACATTACAAATTTTTTTCTGTTGCCTTATTTTTATAGGCACAGGAGAAATTAGAAAGAAGCTAGTCTGTTATTCTTAGCTCTCTTATTTGTGCCTGGCCATAATTTGAAAAAGAAGAGTGCTTTTGCTTTTTCTAATACTCCTTAGGAAAGAAAATTGATCAGCCCATATTGACCCATTTAGCCTGAACCTATTGATTTATTTTGCTTGCGGTCACCCTGGATGAAAACCATGGGTAGTCATCATTACTGGTTTGTGCAAAGGCACCGGAGGTCACAAGCACCTTGAATTTCTATCCATGTCTGGTTTTGTTGCAGCTTCGAATTTCTACCCGTGTCTGGTTTTGTTGCACATTCTTTCATGGAGCAAAAGCAAGCATTTTTTCACACTGTTGCAGTGTCTCCAGCTAATCCTCCCCGCCTGTCAGTTCCCAGCATTTCCACTGCAAGTCATGGGTCCTGCGCCAGAAAGGGATCCAAGAGCGAGCTCCTAATGAGGCCAGCCAAGAGCTAGTGGTTTTCTGAGGCTACAGTCCAGGGGCAGGTAGGTCCTCAGGCTGAGGGATGCACTCTGCAGCCCCTGGAAAGTAAAGCACATACAAACCCAACAGGCTGCTGCAGCCCCCTTAGCCCTTTTCCCTGCTAAAACTAAGCCAGACAGTTGAGACATTTATCAGTTGTGTCGTGAGCTAAAAGTTACAGATGAAGCTGCTAATCCAGCTGGTATCTTCTGCATCAGATACCTAAGTGCAGGTGCTGCTGGCCACCGTGACCTCCACATGTATTCATTTGAAGACAGAATTTCCAGTTCTGCCTTTCTGCCATAACTCGGAATGCATATTTGCTTGTAGTTACACTTTCATAAATCCAGATTAGACCCAGCTAAACCAATAGAGTTATTGTGGCTTTGCGTTCATTGAAACTGAGACCAGAATAACAGCTAGGTGTGCATTAACAAGTAATGCTGCACAATAGGAGGGGGCCTTCAGGTGAAACAGTTGATGCTGAGGACCGCACTATCTGTTTTCAGTGACATTTCCTTAGGAATAGGTCTAGTCTGGTCCAAGGACTGAGCAAGTGTTGGCAGCTGGAGCGCATTCACTGTACATTTTCTGGTTTGTTTTTTCCAAAAGCTTGTGCAGTTCAGGACTGCCCTGTGATGCAAACCAAAGTGCAGTGAGTGGAGGCAACTGGATGGTTTGCTTCTGAAGAGGACCCCTGAGCTAATTAAAGTGCTACTGTGGACACAATGAGTTTGGCCTGGCATATTTCTCCTAGTTTTAATCAAGACAGTACTCGGGGTTTTTTCTTTCTCTCTTTTTTTTTAAAGAAAACACCAATGTGAAACCCATTTTAGTCACAGATCACACTCATTTTCAAATCTGTCTCAAAAGGCACCTAACAGGATGAAAACCACCTCAACTTTTTGTGGGTTGATTGCCTGCCTCTGGTGGAAAGTAATGTATAGTTAAAGGAAACCTGGAATTTTTGTTCCCTTACATATTTTGATTTTCAGCACATCTTTTCCTCAGAATATGAGTGAAAAATAAAATTTGCAGAACTTCCTATGACATAAAATTAGAAAAAAATATTTGCTAATCAATTAATTTCAACATCAGCATTTAACCTTTTCCCTTGTCTATCATCACAGTGTAAGTTACTATATGGTAGTCTACTTTCTCACATTAAAACATTAAACATTTTTACCTTACGAAGACACCTTTTTCTAAGGGAAATTTTCTCGAAGCCAGGACATTCCTGTGAAAAGGAATGATTTCAATGGGATTGTCTTTAAAAATGTTTGATGAGAAAAGCTGTGGTCTGATCTAGAGCAGAACTTCCATTGACTTCAGAACAGGCAGGACTAAATCCTAAATATTATGTATTTTCAACCTGTTAAGGCAATGGTGTTTTTTTTAAGAGCTGGGGTTCACAACCTATGGAGTTGATGTGCAAGGTGCTCTGATAGCCGGCACTATGAGGCTGTAATTACTAGCACAAACTTTGAAAGACTTGGTGGAAACAGTGAAGTTACACTAACAAACAGCACCTAAACGGAGATCTGAATTTTGCTCCTGGGGCATCATGGCTGTGATTTTAGCAATGCTGTTTGTATAGGAAAGATTCATTTTGCCCACTAGGAGAATATCAACTTGGAAGGACACAGAGAAATCTTACCAGTTACAGTCAAAAATGTCAAGGAGATGAGGAGATTTATACCCCAGTTCATGCTAGATGTCAAAGCCATGGCCCGTCCTCTGATCCCACCAGGGAAAATTTCACTCAGGACCAGCCAGGACACTGAAATAGAATTTAAAAAAAAAAAAAAGGTGTTGTCTTTGAAAGGATGGCTTTCCTTGCTGTAAATTTAGGTAGTCCATGAATTCAGGTGAGGCCACCTGAAAGAATAAGGTGATTTTCAGGGACGTTAAGTTTGTGTGGGCCCAAGCCCCAGAGGACCACCCATGCTCTGCAAGCACTGTGAGCAGCAGTCAGCATCACCCCAGGGCATCATCCCTGCCCGGCACCCTGCGAGCGAGGGCAGTGCCAGCGCACATGGAACCGGGGCAGTGAGCTCTGACTGCACATCTGTGCATGAGAGGGAGCTCTGACTGAATAACTCTCAAGTGACGTAATGCTAATGGAAGCAGGGCAGCAAACCAAAGTAATCTTCAGCCTCATAGCAGCACTGTGTGTTTATGCCACTTTATAAATCAACCTGCCACACTGACGCAGGTTTGCTATTTCAGCTCTCCGCTCCATATAAATGAGATTGCTGAGGTATAAATGAAGAGAGAGGGCCTGATTTTTGGCTCCTTCATATCACACCACACCACAGGTGATCTAAATGCTGGTGTTGCTAGCCCACAAAAACAAATTCAGACATGAATTGCTGGCTGTGTAACCACCTTGAGAGCAAGAGGAAAAAAAAAAAGGAAAAAATAAAGTCACCACATTTCTGCACCATTATTAGAAAACCAAAAGACCCAAAAAAACCTCTCCACCCTCCTTTTGTTCATAAGCAAGATGTGTTAGCAAGAGGTTGCTGTGTGGAGAGGTTGTGGGTTAGCAGATGACCAGCACAAGAGCAGAGAGGTACACGTGGATGAACTGTGTCTTCAGACCCTTGGATGTGGCCATTATAAATTGTTCCTCTGTGATGTTGTTTATGCAAAATAACAGATGGGAGTTTCCTCAGGACACTTGCACTGGGCAGTCTTAAAGTTACATTTTAAAAATAGGCTCCTGTATGCACAAGTGTGTGTCATGCTGCAATATCCCTTCGGATTCTTGTAGGATTCCTGTGTGAGAGTACTGGTAAAGGTAGAAAAGAAAAAAGTGCTGGGGACAGAGACTGGAAAGGACCAACTGAAAGGGAAAAAAAAACCCTGAACCTTGAGTCAACAGAGCAGATTCGAGCAAACTCTAGATTTCTTTGTACCACAGATTTGAAGTCAATAATGTTTTCTGGAGCTGGCCCAGAATTTTTTTTTGTTTGTGTTTTTTTTAAGGAAAAATATGAAGAGCTTCACTCCCACAGTGGGAGTGACCTGGCAGAGTGGTGATTTTATTCTGGAGAATTAAGACCACATTGCATAATGGCCTAACACTGTTATGCGTAGTCAAGTGGCACACAGTCATAACACAGCCCCCGTGTCTAACAGCAGCCGTAGGGAGGCTTTTTTTCTTTTTTTTTCTGACTTGGATCACAGCAAAGTTTAACACTGCTGTTTGTCTTGCTGACAAGACAAACATTGCTCTGAAAAAATGCTCTGGGCATGTTCTGTGGGGTGTTTACACACAGGCGGGAGCAAAGAAGAAGAGAACTGGCTTCTCAATCAGGTGTTTTTCCCCGTCAGGCCAGCTAGCCCTGCGCCTCAGCAAAACCAGGCCTGGGCGTGCATGGGGATCTCATGATTGTATTTTGCCCCTCCTCAGCATCAGGGCTGTTGAAACCAGTATTGTTAGTGACGGCCGATACACCATGTCACGACAGGGAGCACTGGCCGAAAGGCAAAGCAGCAAGTAAGCAAGGTGCAAAGGAGCCCTTCTGCGCGGTGTGTGCTCAGCCTGTGGAGTTCGTCTCCCCAGGGTGGCCTAGCAGCCAGCAGCCGAGCTTGGCTGGAAAACTGGTTATACACCAAGACTGCCAAGGGAGATATTCATAGTCACATTAGACAGGATTAAAATGAAGTTTGAAAGAATTCAAACTCGCTTTCTGCTGGGCATAAACCAACCTCCAGGAACAAACTTTTTCTGTGGGTACTTTGGTCTGTATTTGCTTCTTCTAGAATCTTCATGCATTCCAGCAACTTGCAGTGGCTGCTCAGAGAGGCAGCGAGCGAGGAGGATCAAGTCCCATGCACTGACATGGCAGCCCCACCAGGCTGGGCAAGCCCTGAGCTAGATGAGCTTCAGCAGCGTTACGGGCACAGGGGGACGGCTCATGCCACAGCTGAAATGTGTGTCACTGCGGCAGCTCCAATACCATGCATTTTTCCAAGGGCAGAATGGCCCTTTCAGGCTAACTACAATTTGTCTGGAGGTTTGAAACATATTGCTTTCCTGTTAAGAAACCAAAATACTTGAGGATCTGCATCAGCCGCAGTAGTGGTTAGCTGCTCTTATTTCAGCCAGTTACTTAGTTCAGACAGATCCCACCGACACACCGGATCTGTTCTTCATGTCTGCTAATGGTAGCTACTTCCTCTGGCATGGCCCTGACCTCTGCTTAGCTGGCGAGGAGTGGATGGGCTTATTCCCTGCGGAGAAAGAGCAGTTGTAGAAATCTGACACTTATTACAGTCTGTTTATTCCTTTCCCCAAGCTGAGGCAGCGATAAAGATCGATTCTTTGCTTTTAGCACCTCTCTGGGATTGTTTTTACTATTTGTACCTTTGCCAAAAAGCAGCAGCTGCTGTAGGTACGGCACGGATGTGGTTTCCTCTTGGGGAGCCAGCAACTAGTTTTGGGCTCCCATTCATAATGACTGCTGCTACCTTGTACGTTGTGTGCATGCAGCACTGCAGAAATTTAACCTACACGCTCCCAAAGTCACCGCAAAGTCAGCGATGTGATCTGCTTTCACCAGGCTAAGCAGTGGCATTTTACAGGGGAAATCAGCCTATCCTTGAACAGAGGGTCCAAATAACACCCCCACCACCTCTGCATCTGCTGTGTAATCTGACATTATTTTAGAAGGATGCTGTGATAGTAACCACATGGCACACACTCAATAGTTTTCAGTGTTTGCTCCGGCCACCCTTGGCTGGTATTCGTGGAACAGATGGGGAAAGAGCTGGTGCTGTTCAGGTCAGATGTGGGTAAGAGATGAGACTTAGGGCTCAGCATGAGTCTCTGTGCTAGATTCAACAACTGCAGGATTTGTTCATGCAGTGGCTGCAGGTAATAACTCAGCTTTGCTGGCCTGCAGTGCATTGTGTGTTGACAGCAGTTAAGAAAAATTGTACAGTTGAGTGGTCTTTTATTATGGTACAATCTAGAGAAAAGAACACCCACTGCAAGTGCAGAAGAAAATACTGCATTGGATCAGAAAGCTTAACTGCTTCATTAAATATCACAGAAACTCAATGCCCTGGCATTCCTTGCCCAAGTAGGAAGAACAGAGGATTCAGGTATACAAACAACCCCTTGACCAGGATGGCGACATTCACCTCTAAACAAAGTCACAGGGGCTGTAAAGGCAGAAAACAGAATAATAATGAAAGATTTCAGCTGCTCCATTAAGGCTGAATAAATTGCATAATGGAGCACAGTGCTGAGACTACATTTTAGATACCATAGATGATGGTTTCTTTTAGCACTTTGCCTGATACTTAACGAGAGAAAAAATGGCAAATCTTGCTTCAGTGCTGAGCAGGGGTAGTTAAAGATGTAACTGCCACAAAGGTACTCTGTTATATTGGTTATAACATTTCAAATTCAATATTCTTGTAGAAATGGAAGAGCCAAGAGCCTACCATGTTTTGTTTCAAAAGGAGAACAATATTAGAATAAGCCTGCTTTCTATAAAGACATAAAAAGGACAATCAGGGTAAATGCTTCAGTGGTGTTATAGAGAATGTTTAAATTACCTGATTAGAGGCTTAAAATACACATACAACCAAATAAAATTAAAAGAAATAGCTCAGAACAGATAAACAACTGAATGAAGAAAGCTGTTAGAAATAGAAATATGCCTTCCGTAAAGGTGTACACTGTGTCCAAACAAAGAAAAGACAGTCTAATTGCTGAGTATTGCTGGCAATACCATCATGAAGCGACCAAGTATTTTGACAGTCTGCTGGCTGAGAGGGCGAGAGGCCAGGGACACAGGAGGTGACACATGCCAGCATTGAAGAAAATGTTCCATGGGGATACAGGAAGGGGCCACCCTGGTAGAATTCTGTACCGAGCTGCTGGCTGGAGCTAGGATAAAGCTAAGTAATCTCAGCTGGAAGAAGGAAAGGAGGATATGTACAGTGTCTGGAGGAAGAGTTGTCTAGTTTTTTGCTGAGGAAAGCCATCTCTCTTTGAAAGAGTTAGGGAACATGGAGATCAAAACAAATGAGCAACTGTGCTTTTCAGTTTCAAAGAGCTTTGGTGAAGCATCATGGGATAGAAGAGGAGGTATTCATATAGATCAATAACTGTTTATAATAGGAAACAAAGGACAAGGCCAGTTTTCACAGTGGAAGGAGATTACTAGATCTGCTTAGTATGTTTCCAGATCTCTCAGGAAAGGGAGGTGAATGCACATACAAAACTTACTGATGGTACAAAAAAATTATTTGGGGTATTAAAAATGAAGAAGAATCATAAAGAATTGCAAAAGGATATCCAAGTATTGAGTACTTTATAAAAACGACCCATAAAATTCCTTATCCACACATGCAAAGTAACACGTAGGGGGAAAAACAGCCACCAGCACCCACACCAGCATGCCAGCACTGCTC
Organism: Balaeniceps rex; assembly: GCA_013401315.1. Lineage (NCBI taxonomy): Eukaryota > Metazoa > Chordata > Aves > Pelecaniformes > Balaenicipitidae > Balaeniceps > Balaeniceps rex. The sequence goes on from VYZW01055065.1 coordinate 82,866, forward strand.
AGGGCAGAAGTGCTGGAGCCTCTGTGGGCAGCTCAGGGACAGCATCAGCTCCCACGAGGCAGAGGTGGATGCAAACAGATGCTTGGCAATTATTAGGAAGGGAGCCACTGAGCATGCCTGTTGTGCCTCTGTATTTGTCACGTTGCATGCAGATTTGGTCAACTCAGAACTAGATGAGCTACGGAGAAAGGTGTGTAATGGGCTCTGCAAAGAGCAATTAAACAGACAAGGACTCTTCAGCTTAGATAACGTAGAGTGGAGGGAAACAGAGTTGAAGTGGAGATGAACAGAGGAGAGGCTTTCATTACATTTTTAAAGACACAAACCAAAAGAGTCTAAGTGAAGTTACCAGGGACAGCAGTTAGGCAAGGTGGGAGGATGTACTTTTTCAGACAATGCGTATTTCAGCTATGGAACTCACTTTCACAAGGTGCTTCAGATGTGAAAAATATTAGTGGGTTAAAATGATTAAATGCTGGGTGTTAAAACATTATTTCTCTGTATGTGTGGAAAAAGATCCATCAAGAACTATTGTTCACAATAGTAAAAATAAGTCCCCAACATTTTTCTTGAAGTTCCCTGAACTACAGGTAGGCAGAAGGACACGCTGTGCATGCTGTAGGGCCTTTTCTTATGTATTTTCCCTCAGCATCTGCTACTGGCTATTGTTGGAGGCAGGGCAACAGATCGATTGAGTGGCCCTTTTGTTTGAGCTAACATGGCCAACTTAATGAGCTTTATATTTGGGCCATAAGCAAAGAGATGTCTCAAACCCTCACGTGATTTCTTCCTTACTTCCTTAATTTACAGCTATGCAGTAAATAAAAAATAATTAAAAAATCTGAGAATATCTGAGAAATACTGTGAGCTTGAGGGTACTCAACATTCAAGTGAGGTACATGAATGAAAAATGTCCTTGTTTTGACCTTATTCCTGTCAGGAGGCAGAAGCAAATTGGAAGTTGCTCAGCAGCTCTCATTAATGCAATATTAGATTCCCTTGGTATTCATTTGCTGCTTAGCATTTTTTCCTTTCCTATACATGTATTGTGTGAGATCAAGTTCTTTATGGTGAGATTTAGAAAGTGGCTGTTGCAATACCTGAAAGAATTCAAGTTTCTGAGGTATAAACTCTGGAAAGAGATTAAGCGGACTTACAGTTTAGGAGGGAAGTAGGCAGAAGTATGTAAGACTTTGAAAGGGAGGACTGGGTTGTTAGCAACACGAGGTCCGAGGGAAGATAAGGAAGGGATTATCCCACCAGTAAGGCAGGCAGACCATCTAAGAATGTGTGACAGATGATCTAAGTTGGAGAAGGATGCAAGCAAGCCACTGAGAAGCTGCCACAAGAGGAAGGAAGTCAAAGGACATGGCTAATGACTGGCTTTGCCAAGACCAGATTTTTTTCCAGGCTTATGAAACCCCACAGGTTTTTCATTTACCTGGTTTCTGGCTCTGCTGGTTATTACCACAAATAGCCAGATGGCCAAGTACTTCTCACAAAAGGCCAGCTTCAGCGCTGGTTTGCCTTGATTTCAAAGGGCACATTGCAGGGGATGGCACAAGCCTTCACGGTGTACATAGTGAGGAGGTGTGTACCTGTGAGGGCACGCAGCCCTGGGGCAGAGCTGGGATTTGGGGCAGGGGGACCTGCTGCTGTAACACACCAGCACTGTCCCGGCGCTGCTCCCAGCACCCATACAACGCACCCCCGCAAAGGCTTTCGCAGCAGCTCCAGTGAAGGAGATTTGGGGGCTGGCAAAAGTGAGGGATACTTAGACTGGAAAGAAGAGAGAGTGAGAGGGAGTTTGTCCTTTTCCAAAGCAGGTAAAAGAGAGATAATGCACAAAAAGTGGGCTGAAACTCTGCCCATGGTTTTGTGCAAGAGGCCAAAGCAGACGATCATGACTGGCGTTAAAAATCAATGACTTTCCTTAATGAGATCCATTTGTCTCTCTGGCTCTGCCCCATAATATGAGACTGAAGTGGCTGCTCAAAATTAATAACTGGCAAATATGGAGCAAATGAACGGCTGTATTGCTTTGGAGAGCGTGTAAGCTGCCAGCAGAATTCCAGCCTGCCAAGGGTCAAGTCAAACGCTGTGTGTGCACATTAAAAGGAGTGTAATTGCTCTATTGCTGAGAGATAGGGGAGTCAGGAGAAGCCTCAGCTCATCTCATGCCTCTGGCTGCATCCTGGTCTCTGCAGGCGAAGGTCATATGTACCTCATTCTACAGCTTCCGAGGTGCTTCTCTCCAAGCAGCTTTATGACTGCTGGTTGCAAGATACCCGATACCATTTATGATCCAAAAGGAGCTGATGTGGTGTGGCAAATCTTAAATTCTTTTTCTTTTCTTCTGGTACACTACATTTCTGTTTCTAATGGTTAATCCTTTAGGCTGACTCCTTGAAGTAACGTATGCTAGGACAAGTGGGATTTAATCCTTTTATCTCTGAGGCTGTATCAGAGTACATAATAATTGTTGTCCAGTGTTTGTACTATTTGCATCACTGTCTAATAGACAGGCTGAACACTCACATGTGCTTTTTTAAGGAACCTTGCCGTGGACCATGGAAATCACCCTCACTCGCGCCTCCTCCAGTTTACATTAGAGCAGCAGGAGGGTTTGGGGGAAGAGACTGTGAGACCAACGCGTTACCTCCTTCCCCTGTTTTCTGGGCCACTTGAGAAGGAGGGCAGTGAGATGTACTTCACCTCTGATTTTCCCCAGCCGTCCTTCCTCCCCAACCTTCTCACCACTGTAAGCCTGCATTTTAACACTTTTTTTTTTTACTATTGGAATTTTCATCTCCATGAACTTGAAACAAATGCAATGCCTGGTAAGGGTTTTCCTGTTTCATGCAAGCTGCTCAATATATTCTTAAATCTATTTTCAGTGATCTTCAATTACCGTCCATTTTCAGTTTGAAAGAACAAGAAGAACTTTCTTATAGACAGTGATTCCCAGATGAAGGATTACTGGGCAAGAAGTGATAGGTGTATAAGGATCTAGGAATGGTAGAATTGTCTTAGTTAATGTGATTTGTGGCCCATCTTGCCCAATAACAGTATTCAGCAGCAAATATATCAGTAGGATGCATCATAGCTTTACTGTAGGCAGGTATGTAATAGTCTGTACCTCTTTTCAGGTCCCCTAATAGAAGTTGATTTGAACTGAGGTATGAGATTACAATTCTGTTTGCAACTGGATTTCGCAGCCACTGTCTCTCTCTCTCTCTTTCACATCCTTTGTTATGTAGACACTCAAACTGTCCCATCAAGACAGAACAACTTGCAGGGCAAGCGGAAAGGAAAAAAGAGAGAGAAAAAGAAAAACTTAGAACGAGCTTTCAAGGGAGAACCACATACTGCCATCCAAAGAAAGGCCTTTTAATTAAAACCTGAAATGTGTATTCCTGTTTGTAGGTGTTTATGTGTTCAGAATATTGAATCCAGGATAATCCTCTGAGGCATTTGCAGAGGAATGACTGCAGAAGCCAGAGGCTCAAATTCATGAGGAAGTTGTGCATGAATTATTTCAGATTATCACATATTTCACTTCTAAAAAGTACGGAGAGGAGAAATTATCCAGGTGGGTGGGGTAAATGAACCTGTTTTTCCAGTATCCAAGGGCTAATGTTGGTCATTGAAGGGGTGCAAACCAGAAAAGAGCTGTTGGGACACAGCAGTTGAGGGCAATTTAAGGCTTTGCTCTTGCAAAATAGAGATTTCTGCGTATGCTTTACAAAACTCCCAGTGGAAAGGATAAACAACCTTTTACAATAGTGACTTATTTAGTGAGAGGCCTGCAGGGATCCATTTTTTTAAGTCCTCACTGGTCACTGCTGCTCATGCTCTGCTTTGGTTGCTGCTGGATGGAGGCAGCCAAGAGGAAGGTGTGAAGGCTCTGGGTCCTCTTGCCACAAAGTGTCTTTTGGTTCTCCTTCTGTCATAAAAGTTTTCTTCACTTAGGGTTGATTTTCAAAGGCAACAAAAGCTGGGTGCCCTCCTGTGTCCCCTTTCACTTTGAGAAAATTTTCCTGGCTTTCTTCCCAGAGTTCAGTGTGACACAGAAACTCAGATGCCATGGGGAGAAAACAGTCTCCTGACTTCATGCACCGACTTAACACCAGGCCGTGCCCTCTGCAATTTGGCTGCCAGTCTACACCTTCCTCAGCAGTGCCAGTAAGTTCCATGATTGCACAGTTTTACCTTTCTGGCATAATTATGTTCTCATACTTTATAATACATGTTTTAGTTTGATGATCTTTACGAGTGAAATAAAATACTATCTTTGCACTTGAAGTCCTACTGACCGTTGTAGTTTTTGCACAAAGCTGGCCCAAGATCAGCTTGCCTCTAAAAAATTCCTCCCAGCCCTCTCTCCCAAAGGAAACTTGATTTTATGAAGCTTGGCATATGCCCTATAAATTTTTTCACAGATTGCAGTGTCACAATTATCTTCTCTCCCAGAACATGGTCAAGGAACCGAATGTAAAATCTTTCATTGTCTTTGATACGATTATCAAAGGGCACTATTATTTACTGAATGCTTAAATGCAACACTTGACCTACAAAGTAAGAAGGGCAAATTTGGCTAATGATAGGCAGCCTTGATTATCTTATGAAAGCTTGTACGAGATGGTATGCTAGCCTCACTTGACAGTGCACCACTTTACAGAAGATAATGTCCCTGTGGAACAAAAGAGGATTGTTAGGCCCATTTACTAGTTAGAATCACAGCAATATTCATTCTCTAGGTTTTTTTATAAAGTGGGTCTGGAGGTAAAATGCTTCATTTTGGCCAGTGGCTACTAACTAACTTGAGTCGAACTTTAAAACTATGCCTAATTTTAGGCACAGGAGCCATTCCTCTTAAGCAGTGCCTTTGTGTCAACAGGTTTATTAACATACAACTATTAGTAGAGAGATATTTATATAATTCAGAGCACCAAGATCAGAATATTGACTCAAATTGCTGTTTAAGTGGAGCATAGTATGCCAGAACACACATAGTGCCCTACCTTTTCTAGTTCTTGGAGGGCCACATTTTGTGCTCAGCAATAGCAGGTTGAACCACCATTGTTGCAGAGACAGAGGAATATTGGCTGGAGCGTGGTGTTGTCACTCCTTCTTTTCACAGTACGAAGGGCTCTGTCTTTCAGAAGGCAAAGCCCCTGGCCTGATCTGCCAAGACTTTCCCTCATTCACATACTTAAAAGTAAAGTTATGAACAGGAACACAGATGTCAGTGAAAACGATGTCCCAGATTTCAGGTGTGCACCTCAGTCTACAGTTTAAGTTGAGTCTCGGGGTTGAACAAGGCTATTCTGCTCTTTGCAAAATGGAGTCCTAAAATAATTAAGGAGAAGCTCCCACTGACATTGCCATGTCTCATTGCTGCAAAAGCATTTTTTTCCTTATTATGACCTTTTTCACACCTAAAAAAGCCTCCCAAACTTGTAGGTTCTATCAAGTTAGATAAGATCAACCTATTAGGCTGGTATTTTAGGGAACACCTTGTGCAATTTGAAATCCTGTAATTCAGCATCCAACTATCAAAAAATATCTTAAATTGGCTTGCACTTCACTATTACCAATCAGCCTGTGAAAAGGCAAACCAATTCCTGGGTTAGCTGACGTGTTAACAAGGGGCTTCAGATAAACCTTGTCTGGGGCAAGGAAATAGGGAGAAGTGGGCAATTAACAATCTTTGCTTTATTTTTCATTTTGGCATGCCTTGTCTTTCTACTGCAGCTTGGTAGTACAGACACAGTGTGAAATAAAGGCCACATGAAGCACCATTTGAATAGCACAGGAATAATGAACTAGATAAATACTAGGAATGTCATATTCAAACCACATGGATGCATGCATTAAAAGATGATTCAGTACAAATGAACAGGGGTAGGAATCTTGTCGTAAAATAAAGGATCCAAGATCATTCTTTAATTAACTAAAATAGGACTTTCTGTACTGATCTTCAGTGAAACATGCACATTTCCAAGGTTTATTATCCTGGTTCAGATCCAACAAAGCATTTAAGCGCTTGCTTATTTTTGAGCATTTGATTTAATCCCCACCACTATCTCCTTTTCCAGAGTAAACCACAGAACAACATAAAATTGATGCTGCTCATTTCTGTGAAATTTAAGGCCAGGCCACAGCTGCTCTGCAAAGTGTAGAAGCTCAAAAATAAAACATTGCAAACAAATGTCATGCAAGGCAATGTTGAGCATGAATGCCTGTTAACATCAAATTCATATGCACTATAAATTAATACAATAACGACACGTTTTGTAGAAGCCTGAAATATTGCTCTAACGTCAAAGATATTGACGTGAATTCTAGACACCCCTATCTTTTACCAGTGTTTTCCAAGCTAGTGCAAGGCCATACAGCTTACAATATTTCAAAACACAGGAACAACCAACTAAATCCATGGAGGGTCAGAATTTCCACACTGACAGTTCTCTTTCCCACAGGATTTTCCAGTTTCTGGTAGAGCATTTGGTGGCCAAGATTAAGTCCAAGAGCATTTTGGGGCAGAGAAAAAACAGTCCTATGCAATCTGTATCATAAGGGTGGCAAGACATATGACCTCTGTGATCGAGTCCCTGGGCTGTTCAGTGTCATATGTGAAACCAGCTGTTCTGGGTTTTGTTACAGATACATTTAGTGACTGAGGTGAAAGACACAGAAAAGGTTCTGCAGTTAACCATGCTAATGAATCATGCTTTAACTCAGGTAGCCAGTTAATCTAAGAATCACAGGAGCAAAGTCAAGGGGACTAAATTTGACTCCAGTGTGATTCTCTGGGCTTTAGGGGAATGTTCCAGCTCTGGATTTTGGCTTGCTTAACCCAATAAAATACATAAAGAAAGATGACCATAAACCACATAAGATTACATAGAAGCACAGTGACGGATTGAAAGACAGACTTATTTCCTTCCTCACCTCCATGGATTTCACTTTTCTTGTGAACCCTTGAGCTTTCTTCCATCCTCCTTGATCCTTCTTGCCTGATCCTTCTTCCATCTTCCCCACTGTCCCCAACATGGGTTTAAAACTGCATTTAAATGACTTCAACAACTCACAATAAGATGTAGAAAAAACACGTGGGTTTTTACATGGGAGTAGAGTAGCGTAGAGTAGAGTGGAGTAGAGTAGAATAGAATAGAATAGAACAGAACAGAACAGAACAGGGACCTACAACAATCATCCAGTCCAACTGTCTGACCACTTCAGGGCTGACCAAAAGTTAAAGCATGTTATATGTGGAATGCTATCACAGAGTCTAATGTAGCTTCCTGATCACCCTGAACTCCCTCAATAGCCAGTGAGGAAAGGAGAGTTGCGCCAAAGGAGAGGTCAGGGAGCCAGGGGTCTGAAAGCCCTCCTTAGGTGGGGAGAATATTTCGCTTTGTCGATTATCTGAGGAATCTGTCTCCCACATCAGTTAAATTTCCAAATATGTTTAAACATCTGTTCCATTTTAGGTATAAATTAGCTCAGTTTTAAAGCATCCATTCAAGCTGATATAAATTTAACTCCAATATACTCAATATGGCAAATCTGCCCAGGTTTAAACTAGAAACTGACATCTCTCTTCCCAAACTAGTCTTTCATCAGTATAAAAATTGTTCCTAAGATTTGCCCTCACTAGGGCCTTGCCTTCACTGACTTGCCTGTATGGATTTTGTTCCTCACAGGGCCAATGACCCACACAGAGAACTCCCACAGCAGCGAGATGGTGCATCGCAGCAGGGCTTGCTGGAGAGCATAGTCACTGCCCCTTCTTGGGAGAACATGAAGGCACAATCCCAAGTCCCTCATGTGGGAGGAATTTAATCAGTGTGAAACTAGGAACCCAAGGGTGGCTTGGTGGTCTGCCACCCTTCCCTGTGCTAGGATCATATGGGTGCTCAAACCTGGAGCCCAAGCATCCAGGTTAAAGCTGGATGGAAAGCAGACAAAAAAAAGCCTTTAGCAACAGGTAGCTCAGAAGGGAAGCCATTTCCCTCCTGAGCCTTGCCTGTGAGACCAGGTTTCCTGATGAAAAGTGACTGTAGTGACCACAGGCTGCTGGTTTGTTAACCTGTGTGGACGCATGTGGGGATTTGTCTGTCCCTCTCTTGTGCCTGCCCCAACAGCTTCGACTCTGCCTGCTAACTTCAGCCATGCAGTTGTATGTGCCTCTGCACCCACACACAGAGAGCAGGGAGATGTTAGGGGTCCCCAAATGCAGGAGGAGCTTCAGTCCGAGGTGGCTGTGAGTCAGCAGCTGAGAGTCCATTGGGGAGACATCCTGGGGGGAACTGCTGTCCCCGTCCTGTGCTTGCCCCCCGTAGTACATGGTCCTCAGACATGCTTCACATCCACTGCAGGTCTGGACTTCACAGCCCTGGGCCCCGGTGAGGTGCTCCCACAGCCAGCTGGTCCACTGGTTTGTGGGTAATGTGCTCACTTCAGAAGTTAAAAGGAAACACTGCTGTGAATGGAGTGATCAGCATGCGATTTTTTTTCCAGTTTTCCAATCAGAAATATTCACCTGATGGCTGAGGCTAGCAGATGGTGACAGAGGGCATAATACCCCAGTGTGAGAAGGCTTCCCATGGATATTTAATTCCACTATTTAACAGGTTTTAATCAATACCAAAGTACTGCCAGTCCTACAAGCCCCACTCATGGAAGCTGTGCTTCGATAGGACTGTAAGTGCTATGTGGAAAAGCAGGGTTTGCAGTAAGTCCCAAATCCCTCTTCCAAGACCCTATTATCCACTTATTTGTTGACCACAAATATGCTAAAAATATTTTTTAGATTTTATATCTACACGGATGGGTATATGTGGTATTTTTTGTGCCAAACCCTGAAACCCAGAAGACATTTCTCCAGCTGCAGACACTGATCTGCCTCGGGTGTGTTGTGGCCACAGCTGTGTGTGTGCTAAGTGGACTCTGAGCGCTTGGGGCTGGGGCATCCCTGCAGCTCTGAGAAGTCCCCTGGAAGAGGAGGCTGTGATGGCCTCCAAGAGAAGAGCTCTGAGAGTTTGGCCCTTGGCTTTGGAGAGCCGCACAAAGCTGGCAGCTGCTCTAGGACATGCAGAAATAGAACATCTTCAGCCCCAGGTTGGCAGAGACATAAATACCTTTGGACTTTATGCATCTAAATGGTTTTGAGGATGATTCATATCATTAAACTGCCCCTCAATCACACTTGTAGGTGCTTTTGTTGATTTGCATCTGCATGCTCAGCATCAACTGCTGTCACATCAATGGAACCGATGTGATTTATGCCAGCAGATTATCCCGAAGTTCATTGGCCAACTGCCTAAACACCTTTGCAGAAACATACAGAAACATGTTTAAAGGACTGACAGAGAAGGAAGGACTCTTTTGTGCAAGGCACCAATGCCATACACACAGTCCAAATGCACGTATTCAACATCCCCCTCTCAATAAAAGTGTTCTCCAGTCCACAGCAAAAAAATCCCTGTGATGTGCATGGATCCACTTGAACTGCACTCCCACAATACGTGTAAAGACGTAATGCCCAAGTCCTGTTTTGCTCACTCGCTTTTTACCTGCTAGAACAAATTCAGACTGGGGAAAACAGATGCTCTGTTGGGACCAGACTGAGTTTGCATTACTTGCTTCTCAGCCTAGGACTTGTTGGAGCCCCTCTGATTTTTGTTCAATAAAGAGGATTTCCTCCAGACCACACTGCATCCCTGTATTGATGTGTATGGTGCTACTGTCTCTATTTTGGCTACTTATTGGTGAGATCACCCAGTAAGACCTCCTCACTGAGGGGATATGTGGGAAAATATGGAGGGAAGTTGTCCCTATTTAGTCTTTGATCCTAAATGGTGCAAAAGGAGATGATCAGGGCAGAGAAGCAGATCTTTGGTAACGGGTACCATCTGACACCTGAATCTGAATTTTGTTTGTCAGATCCATGAGGAAAGCAGCAGGGCTCTGGGCACCCACTCTGTTTCAGAAAGGCTAGAGCTGCCCTACAGTTGTTAACCAAGAGAACTCTCTTGCACATGCTTCATCCAACCCCAAGAGTCCCACATTTACAGCCTTATTTTGGAAAATAAGTCTGATACTCCAGGAGTTCAGCTTTCCTGGTTCCTGCATCTCAACATGTTGTACCACACTACACTGATGAGTGAAGGAGGTGACATCTCTGTATAAGAAAGGACAACTGTTTTTTGCCCCTCAAGTGGTTTGAACAGAGCATCTGGCAAATGAGATACTCTGCAACTATTTCAGTTAATTCTGTGTCATTTAGTAAGTGGTCATGGGTGGTTGTGGCCCTGACTAGAATTTCTCTGTGTGTCCTTTGTGTTAAATTAATTTCCAGGGTCACACTGAGCTTTTAGCTTAGATGATGAATTGGTGATCTACCTCCACACTGCACTCATCTCATTAGCCTGCACGCACTGCTCCCCGTGCAAGGCATAGCAGCATTTCTGTGAGGCTCAGATTTCTCCTGTCCCACCCTCCACATACAGCAGGTTCAAATCATCTCCTTGCAAACATGCGCTGAAAACAATGAAGACCCCCTCTCGTACTCCTCACCCTTCATGTGGCAGCCACAGAGAGGTTTCTCTTAGGCTCTGCAGTCATCTTTCGCTGGTGGGAATGGTTGATCCTCATTTGACCTTTCTGATATATAGACAAAGGTAACTCAAGACAAAGATGGGTGTCAAGTAAGTCCCCTTAGCTGATAACTGCCTTGAAATGCCTCTGCAAACACCCCTGGAGAGACAGCTTGTGCTGTTCTGTGATGTGATGCAACACTGATTTGTTGCATCTACAAAACGTCCTTAAAATTGTGTGAAATTGAGTGTGAACAAGCAGTTGAATCGCAGTTCATCAAACATAATTAATCTGAAACAGAGCAGCAGAAATACTCCTTTTATCTTGCCTAAGGGGTGATGATATAAATACAGAGCACCCCAGAATCAAAAAAGTGACTAAGCAGATGCTTGCTAGTCTGTGAATTCTTTTATAATGCAAAAATAGCTTTTATCTCTCACTGTCTATTTTTGAGTGCTCATCACTGTGCTGCCTGGGTGCTTTGATAAATGGCCATAAATATATTTAGCATATGTTTAGTTCATTAAAAAATCCATCTACTTCATGTAATTTGGAGACAAAAGAGAAATCGTGGAAAAATACAACATTTATAAATGTCTGCTATTCAAATCTGGACTGTAACTAGCTCTTTGACCAGAATCCCAAAAAAGGAAGGGGGAAAAAAAAGGACAAAATAATTAAAAAAAAAGATGATAGAGCTCAGGTTGCATGATCTGCCCTACAAAGTGTGTGCCATTTTCCTAATGGTGCTACACATACTCTCCTTTAACCCCACAGAACATAATGCAGTATGGACTCAAAATAAAGTGGGTGAATTTATTCCAGAAATGGCCTTGTGAGGTGGAGAGAAAAGAGCAAGATCCTCTCTGCTCTTTGTCCAAAAGAGGCTGATTTGATCTGTAGGTCACAAACAGACCCATCCCCAGCACTGCCTTCACCTTAGCCAGCAGGACAGGCAGACATCGCACAGAGTATGAGATTTTTGCGTGGAACATATAGTGGTGTGGGGGTTAGAGTGCTTCTGTCCCCAGGTGCCCAGGCATCCCCTGGCCAGAGCAGCCAGTGAGTGCAGCCTTGATGCCTCCCTCCCCTTGCAGAGTAGACAATGGCTAATGGTCTGGTCCAGACCACAGACCAGATTTAGAGATGAATAACATAAACATGTTAAAAATGTTTACCTTATATAAGCAGAGGGGCTCGGTGTTTTTCTTTACACTAAGAAGGGCATAAGAAATATGAGGATAAGAAAGCTAGGCTTTTAAAATACATTCAAGGATTTGGACTCCAAGAAGCAGATATTGAAGGCTGCATATGAGACACAAATCATAACCTTGCATCCCAACCCAGACTATTTAACCACAATAGATCCTTTGCAGATTCCAACAGTCTCTTGATTCTCTGACCCTTACGTTTTCTACACATTGTCAGTTTTAACTGAAGGCATGGAAATGTCTTGAAAGTACTTATCTGCAATTTGAAATGCCTGTATCTCTCCTAGGCCTGGCCTTCACTTGCTACGCAAACACATCTGTCAGTTTAAATTGCCTCACCGTGGCTTTATCATACATGATTTCAACATGCTGGAGCTGAGACGGTGCCTGTTCTTTCCCATTTGCTGTTTGAGAGCGTTTGTGCTCTTAACCAAGAAAAAGGCTAGAAAACAAGCATGGGCCTCAAAGACGTCTCAGATTAGCCTGGCAAACACACCTCAGTTTCTGTAGCCATCAAGGAAGTAGATGTAGTTACCATTAATTTCACATTAGGCCAACTCAGATGACCAGGAACCCATTTACAGCCCAGTCAACAGGAAAGCAGCTTTCAACAGGAGGCCAAGCCTGAATGTGTGCCCCTGCCTTGAGGGTCATTAAATGTGTGTTTGAAACACTCAAGTAAAAGCTCAAGTAACGTTTTCTTTTCAGGGCTGCACCCCTGGTTTTGAACCTATGTCACTGAAAGCAGAATTCAGCCCCAAGATGGGCTGCAAGGGAGGGAATAATGCTGCAATAACACAGTCAAGCTCGCTGCCCTGGCAATGAATGCTTGTCTCACGCTGCTCTCCCAGTGAGTAATGTTTAAAATAAATAAATACTGCAGGGGAGTTGCTGTTAGTGCAATTGTTGGGTTGTATTCTTGTGGCAAGCTTTTTATCATAATAGTGCAGCAGGAGTACAGTGTGTTTGCAAGGCAAGCTTGAGCCAGGGCACAAAAGCACATGAAGTCTGTTAATAAATAATGGACTCTGCGCACGTGGGTTTTGCAGCGTGGCTTAAAAAATCAACCCCTTCAAAGTATGATAATATGCAAGTGCTTTTGAAACAAAGGGAAACAAAATAAAATGGAGAGATTTAATTGCTAGTCCCTGGGAATGGCAGACACGTCCTCCTCTGGAGAGAGTGGGAACCATGCAAGTGTGATGGCAGCTGCAGCAGTACCTCGGTTGCACAGTGATGCGCCTTTGTGTACTTCCACTTGTGCTGTTCAGCACAGGTGGTGGCAATGACACTACAGTTTGCTCATGAACTAGGATACCTTGAGTGTCTTTCCTATATCTGGAGACTATACAGTCAGGGGGCCAGATCCTCAGCGGGACTCAGGCACGCTGGCATTTCCTGGATTTGATGGTGTCATACCATGCAAAGGTCTAGAGCTTATCTTTATCTTGGGTTTATGAATTAGCAGCAGCAAATGCCTACATTTTAACCTTCCCAATGTAAGGACTCAATAGACTAGGAAGAGGAAAGATAGCCAGGGGCCCCATAATTTTGCTGTACAAAGCTCACAGCAGTTCTTAGCTTCACTGAGGAGGAGCAGTTAATTTCACTGAATTGAAGGGAGATTAGGCCATTGACTTTAATGGGCAGGACCTCTTCCTAGAAAGTATGCTCCGGGCCCACCAGGACACTTTGTGACAATACCAGCACATATTAGCAGAAAACACTGCTTTGCCCAACTTGGGAACTGCCTGATGCCAAGCTGGGCACGTCATCCCAGCACTTAATCCACTTGTAAGTAAATTATTACAAAGAGTTAGAAAAATGAAACACTTACTTGGTCCAAGACCTATGGAAAATGCAGCAACATAAACAAGCAGGCTGGCCAGTGAGAGCCATTTCAGGACAACAGGAACCTCCCCACTTTCCATGTGAGACCCTGTTGTGCTTTTGCCTTCTGCCAGGGCAGTCCTGTTCAGTTCTCCTGTCCTGGCAACATCTGGGCTTCTCTGCACATCAAATGACAGTATTTCTGGTGAAGTCAGGCTAGCAAAGAAGTCCTTGAGACTCCCATTGGTGACACCAGTGAGGTTTCCTGGTCTCTGGAGAAAGAAATCCTCTGGAGATTGGCTTCTACAGACATTGGTGAAATTCACATGTATGTTACGGTTCACTAAGCCCATAGTGACCAATGATACTGCCATAACAGAAGAGCCAATACACAGAAAAGTTTTACTTCCAACTTGATCCACAAAAACTGTGGCTGGGACTGTGCTGACCACTTTAACCACTCCAACTCCAGTAGAAGCCAAGCTGGCAGCTTCATTGCTCTGGAACCCAACTGACTTCAAAACAGTTGATGCGTAAAATAAGATGTTGGGTTGCCCAGTTGTTTGCACAAAAAAGACCAGAGTGAGTCCTACCAACATTCGTGCCCTCATGTTGTTTTTTGAACGAAACAGGTCAAAGAAACTATACTGATGTTCATCTTTCAGGGAAGACTTGATCGCAGTAAGTTCTTTAGTAGCATCTGATGTTTCCCGTAGCCTCTCCAGTACTTTTTTTGCAGCTTCATCGTTATTCTTCATGACAAGAAACCGAGGACTTGGAGGAAGGAAATACATGGCAATAGCCTGCAAAGCACCTAATGGAATCACAAGGCCAAACATGTACTTCCAGCCATGAGACATGCTGGCAAATGCATAATTTGAAATATAGGCAAACAGAATGCCTATCACAATCATGAGTTCATTTAATGATACAAGGAGGCCTCTTCTGTGCTGTGGGGCGATCTCAGCAATATACACACACGTTGCAATTGATGATAATGATATGGAAATACCTATGGCAATCCGTCCTACAATAAGTATTCCATATGATTCATAGGGCAGTAAAATCAGACTCCCCAACGCAAGTAAAGAAGATGCAATAATAATAGCAAGTCTCCTTCCAAATTGGTCTATCAGGAATCCACCAGTAAGGGATGCAAATAAGGCCCCAAAAAGCAGGGAACTTACAACGATTTCCTGCTCTTTGCAAGAGAGTGCTAATATGTTGCTCATCTGAAGAAGAGCTCCAGAGATAAGGCCCAACTCATAACCCATCAGAAGTCCACTTACGGCAGCAACGGCAGAAGATAGAAAAGTAAATGTTCCACAGCCTGAAATAAGAGAAAAAACACAAAAACTTGAAAGTGTGACTTCTGCAACATTCTGACAACTAATAATATCTTTATTTGATATACCAGTCCAAAAAATCTTTTTGTAACTTTTAGGCAAAGCAGTTAGGTGCATACAAACCCAGCAGCAATGGTGACATAAAAGGTTATTTTTGAAAAGAAAAAAAAAATATTTCATATAAAACCCTCTTTAATTTTAATGCTTTTGGGTTCCTTATCTTCCTGATCAGAAGTCAATAAGGTTTTGATCAGGCCCTAAATAATTAAACCTTCTGCCTCAGAATATCATTGCAAAAGGCAACACTGACAACACAACCTTTTGGTAGGAAACCAATTTTTGCCTCAAGACGTTCTCAGTGTTTTTCCTGTACTGAGCTGAGGAAGTCTTGTCCACCCAACTAGTGTACCATGAGCAAGGAAAGCAATAATTTCCCAGCCAAATTGCTTCAACTTTGACTTGAATAAGTAACAAGTTAAGTTTTCCCTTGACACTTACTAATTCCTTTGCTTCACCTGAGGATGCCATGAAGGCTGCTGGTACCAGTGTTTTTATTTTGCCAAATGGAACCTTATCCACTGAGCACCGAGGCTGATCCGGATAGCTAGGGTATTCTAGGGAAACCAATCTTTGAGGTACTAATTCTCATTTTTGCTCATCACTAATCTCAGATTCTTTGGAATATCAGGATCAAATATTTCACATAGTTTGTGACAGCCACAATGTCAGAAATAAAAAACAGATGATGAAAACATAAACGCAATGGGGATTATATGCCTTTGAATGTCCACTTTAAAACAAACTCATTTTATAAACCCACGATTCATTGTTTGTTGTTACAAGATAGATTTGACTGATCGTATTCTACTAACTGTGAAGCCTTTTGCACCCTAAACTTTGAGGAATATATCAGTTTGTTATTGTTGGTCTTGTTCTTTCTCCCAGCATGATTTTCCTCTCATCATGATGTTGGCTGCCACACAACTAGGAAAAGAGTAAATTGACTTCTGATTTTCCGGTTAGTTGGAGAGATAGGACGTGTCTGAGGAGAGGTAGCTTTTGCAGCGTAACAGAGTCCGTATTTCAGTTAATTCTCCTGGAACAAGTACTTTCCAGCTTGGCTGGAAAGTGGTATATGGTCTAATTGAAAATGATACATAGACTTTGTTTATTTTTAGCTTATTTTTCTAAGGCATTAAGGCACTTTGATCACGCTGACTGCCTGGAGTTCCTTGCCAATAACTTTTGAGCATATTGGCGAGGATCAGTCCCATTTGACAGAGGATATTACATTTCTAAAGCAAATGGTGAAAAGAGAGGAGGAAGGCAGCCATAGCAGTACGTCTGCACTACTAAAATAAACAGTGCCAGAGCGCAGGCCCGAACCCTGGCACGTGGCCACGTATCTTGCTAAATTGCTGGCATGGTCCCTGGCATGGTTGTGCCCCAAGCCACCTTGCGCTCTCCCAACAATTCCCAGAGGCAGTTTGGCTCATGATGAGCCCACCACCACGCCCTGCGGCCACTCCACAGCAGGCCGGGTTATTTTGGAGGGTAGCAGAGTATAACTCTGTGAATATAAGCTGTGCCTCCGGGGTCAGGGGAGATGTGTAAGCCCATTAAGTCTATTAAGATGAGTATCACCTGTTAGCTCTCCTACCTGGCTCTCGGTTTGCTCCCTTTGAGCCAAGCAGAAGCCAAGCGGCAGCAGCCCCAAGCTACTAAGTGCACCCAGCATGCCTCAGCCCACTCTGCCTCTGGGCTCTGGTGGCTGCCAAACCAGAGATAGATGAGAGATGGGCGAAAAACACATGGTTTTGTTATGATGGGACGTAAGGGCATGGGGGAAATGGGAGCATTGTGATAAGTCTTTCAGAAGGTGGGGGTGGATGGTAGATTTATTGTGATGGAGGTGGGACAACTTGAAGAAAATGTCAGAAACAAATTTGCAAAATGCTCCGGTGATGGAACAAATTTTTTTTTGTGTTGTTGTCCATGTCTGTATTATGTCTAAAGCTTTTTCTTCTTTATGTCTGCAGTATCCAAGATCATTGCACTTATTTTAAACAGAGGTTAGTGCATGGGTTAGGGCAAGGTCCTGCTGTACTTCCCACACACACTGAACAGCACTTCAGTGGAAGTACTGCTGACTCCAGTTAAGCTGCTTTGTGCTACATGTACTCCATCCTCCAATGCATGCATGCAATATACGTTTTATCATTGCAAAACTTAATTTCTCCTTCTCCTTTATGCTTTTGACTTGCCTGCTTGCTGTATATTTCTAGATATGGAAAATATACAATTGCAATGAATCCTGGCTGGAAATCAGGGCTGGTAACAACACAGCATTGTGCTGAATGAATAAACTTCGGTATCAGAAGCTACACTGCTGATTTGATCGCAGTGCTCTGCCCAAACTGCTGCTCAGTAGTGATATTTGTGCTTTCTTGGATATCTCAGTATTTTATGTCATTGAGCCATGTAGATTTAACCTAAGATTTTGCTTTAATTTATATATTATGAAACCAAAAGAGACCATGTGGTCATCCAGTCTGACACTCACGAACAGCACAACATAATCCTTCAGACATGTTTAATGACATTTGATTTGAACTAGGCCATTTAAAATATCCAGCTTTGATTTAAAAATTGCTAGTCGTTGAAAGCCAATGACTTTAAGTCATACGTTGTCCCAGTGGTTAATTGCTTTCACTGTAAATTATCTGTGAATTATTTCTAGGCTTAATTTCTGCAACTTCAGCTTCCAGCCATCAGATCCCATTCTCCATTTGCCTGCACTTAGCTGTGTTCACTAAGTACAAAATTATAGCCTGTCATCGAGTCATCCCACAGACCTCTCCTTGATAAGCTACTTAGCCTGTGGGGCTTTACAAGTTTACCAGTCCCTTAAGTATTCAAAGCCCTGTTCTCTGAACTCTATCCAGACTATCAACTTCTTCAATAAATTGTGAGCCGGACCCAGTGCTCCTGCAGTGGTTGCACAGTGCCAGATAGGAACATGACATAACTGTCCCACTCTGGTGGACATTTCCCCCTCTTCTAGTCTAAGGATTGTCACAGCCATGTACAGAGCTCATCTTCTGCTGGTTATCCTCCAGGACAACCAACTTCTTTTCTGACTGGGTTCTTTCCAAGGCATTGCCTTTCCTTTAAATATGGCCTGCCTTCTTGCATCCTAGCTAGGAATGCAAATCACTTTACATTTGTCTGTATTAAAACACATAGGATGGGTTCAACTTACCCAACTGCGAGAGATCTACAGCATCTCTAGATTTCTTCTGTAACCACTTGCGAAAAATAAGCAATTCTAGATGTCTGAAGTAGGTCAGATGCCTATTTCTCTCCATTGCCTATAAAAGGAATCTGTGCAGCTTGCTCAGATGCAGATGTCTAAAGTTAGCAGAGAGGAACCCCAGACAGCACATTCACTCACAGTCAGCAGGCCAAGCCGTCCGAATTGCCAGTGACATATCCCATTTATTAATCACCCATCGTCTTTATCGCCGCAAATAATCTGTTATTATCTTCTTCCAGGCAACTGAGAAAAAATGTTAAGTAACAGAGGGACAAAAACTGAGTTTAAGGCTCTCCAGCAGAAACACAGCAGCGTGGGCAGTATCTCCTATTGATACTTTGAGGTCTGTGTCCTGCACGGCTTTTAATTCTTCAAATGTGTGGCTGTCAGTTTTGTATGGTTCCAGTTTCTGATTCAAAATGACAGTGCCAAGTCAAACATCTTGATGGAGTCCACCATCAGCACTGTTCTTTACAATCCAGACCGTGCTCTCCTCAGCCTGTGGTCCTCAGATCAGAGCAACCGAGGTGATTATTTATTTTTAATCTGGGAGGCTGTACAAGCTGGGTGTGGAGCTTGGACACCTGGGAAGTTGCTAGGAAAGCACTCAAGCCTATATATTTCTTGCTTCTCCAAGTACAGCAGCTTGACCAATGTCTTAATGTTTCTTTGGTTTGTTTTTACTGGGTCAACGGGTATCCTTGTTCATGTGTCCAGTGACACGCCCACAGTCGGATAGAAATAGCGGAGGGCTGTAACTAAAGCAGACCCCTGAATGAAAAGCAGATTCTGATGCGATGCAGAGGGAGACACATTGTCTTTCTGCATTAGCAGCAGCAAACTCAGTGGTTAACTCAGTGTCTCTTGTCCCTCACAGGCACTATTCTGCTGAGAAACACCTTTATATCACTATGAGGTTTTGTTGGAACTGCTGTACCTAAGACTTGCCTGCTCAGAACTGCCTGCTGAGTTAAACCCTGAAATCTCTGCTCGGTTTTCCTTCATGGTCTTCCTCCAGACAAAATTCCCTCTGACTTCAGCATATGTTTTGCTTTAACATTTCCAGATAAAGCATGTTGCAGTAGTTGTACTCACAATCCTTTTAAGTGTCACTTTTAATGATGTTGCTGGCAGTTCTTAGGCATTCCTTTTTTTAAAAAAAAAAGCTTCTTAAAATGTATATTCTTCTTATTTTTATGAGATGCCTGCAAAATACATGGCAGTGTGCACTGCAGGGGAATAAAATATTTTAATGATGGCTTCCAGAGAAGCTTCTCCTCCTGCCTGCAACAAACACCATGGCTAACGAGTGTGTGGCTGGTATGTGACAAATGATTGGAAAGTCTATTCTCTAGTTTCCCCATGTAAACAAAATGGTTTCTCACAACTGTTACTCAGGTCAAAACCAGCACTACTTGGCAAACAAACTTGTCTTTAAGAACATTTGCTGGAAATGTTTATACTTGGTTCTTGAAAAGGAGACCAAGTGCAGTCGTAGTATAGCACAGTGTACTGCCGATGAGACTGGATGGGGCCAAGTAGCAAGCATGTGCCCCTTTACTTATTTTCAAGCACATACTTGAGAAAATACAGTCCTTCCAAAGGTAAAATATTTGGTCTGTGCATGTATTTTGTGGGCATTATGGATAAATTATCTGTGCCAGGGAAGATCTGCAAGCAGGCTGAGCTGGGAAACACCGCTCTTCCCCCGCTTCATGTACAGGAGAGCTATGGGAAAGGTGCCTGGGAGCCCTTTGCACCTCACCTTGGCAGTACCACACTCCACATTAGTCCACATACTGAGATTTTTGTGATGTAGTTTTTCTTTCCTTTCTCCCAAGAGAACATGCAGTGTGCGTACAGAAAACTAGTGGGATGGAGTGGGGTGGGAGGAGAGATTACTTCTTTATGTGACCTGTGCAAATCCATCTATTTTGGTCAGAGGGGACTCGACAGTCTCTTCCAACATGGTGCTTTCTTCTGTTGACTTTGGTCAATCTGAGGTGAGAAATGTCTCAATCTCGGAGGGAAGGGAAGTATTTTACCAGAAGGTCAAATATATGTTCTTTAAATCCTTGGGGATTCTTTGATCTATTTAGACATTTGGAAGGTGAAATCAAGCTCTGTCAACCCTTGGTTAATAAGCACAGGTTAGAAAATCATGGTGAGTTGAGTGCGTTGCATAGATATGAATCCACAGCATGGAATCTCCCTTTTTTAATAGAAAAAGGGATCTACTTTTATCCATGATAAATCTTAAAACTAGAGCATCTCTATCTGAAAATTTTAAGCTATCTTTGACAACATATTTCTTCTCCATCTGTGTGCTGTCTGATATAGAAAAAGTTTGCCTTTACAGGGAAATAGTGTTTAAAATTCCCCAAATTGTCTTTAGAGGAGAATTTTGCTAAAGTGTATAGCACGTGGATCACATGGTTTTGTAGGATGAATATTTAATGGCATGCATTGGGAATTGCTGCATAATTGAATCATGGTTTTGCTTCTCGTAAAAGGTGATTATCCCATTTTTATGCCATCATGATCTTTGCTGCACTGTCACAGTCATCTTCCCTGTCTCATCCAGTTGTCTGGTGTAAAGAGATATATGTTACCCAGTTGATCTATTCTAATGCCTGAGGTTTCTTTAGATCCAGTAGCTGCTCAGTATGTGCATTTCTCCTATTATCTAGGATACATCTGATCTAACTGTCCATCTAGAAGTCTGGCATGGGATCTAAAACAGTTACCCAATAAGACCCTACGGGATGAAACAAATGGTGGCTTTAGGACAAAGTTATGTTGCAAGCAGAGCTGCAAAAACCTCAGAAAATATTAAATTTACCCCAAAATAGTGTCAGGGCCATGTGGGATCATGACCATTTGACAAATGTGACTACTCCCACCCAAGTGTGAAAGACAAAACAAAAAAACAAATATTTTGTAAATTGAACTAAAAAAGAAGGCAGAAGGAAGCTAACGTATCTCACATTTTCACACATCTAAATTCCTGCGTTGGTGGGAAGCATTGTATACTTCGTACAGCATAAGCCCCATGAATGTATTGCGTGAGTAACATTTGAATTTCATGAACAAAAGCCCCCTGGCACTGACGGAAAGACAGGGAATGAAGATCCTGGACAGACCCACCCTCGCCATCTCTCTATCTCTCTTAGTGCTCTGCCATCTATTTTCATTATGTCAATAGGCAGCCTGGCCCTTCATTACATTAAATGGGATTTGGGGTTTGTTTTGTTATTTTCCAGTGAGAATCAACAAGTTCTTTTAACTCCTAGCTAGGTAATTATAAATTCCTCAGGTTACTGCTTTAATTGCTGAGGGTAAGGTCAAGTGTGTAATTTGCACGTACTTTTCTAGCCGTAGCCCTTGTGCTGCAGTAACTTTGCTGTCTGTTTATTGTAACTGCTGTGCTTCCCTTTGATAACGCTATCCTATAACCATCTGCATTGCTCCCCCTATACCCTAAGGTAATGTTAAATACGTCTGCACACCGAGTGGCTTTCTGTTCTTGATTAACCTCTGCTTCCTCTGCTTCCAGATATCAGTAGATGTTGCTGGACTGATCGCTGTTACACTCCAACAAAGCATTTATGCCTGTGGTAGCTGAACGTACATGGGTTAGTCAGTTCATTCATTTTTAAGAGAACAAAACCAGCTCCACACATAGTCATTTCTGGTTTATAGTCGTGCTTTCCTGTTTGGGTAAAGCTGTCTTGTGGGTGAGAAATGTCACAACTGTGGGTCATTTTCCCTTTGATCTTATAATCAGTGAAAGAGACTCAAGATGCAAAACCATGCTGTAACTTACGAAAACTGGCTGGGTAGGACAGCAAAAGCGAGGAGCTGTGAAATTCAGCTTCAGCACTTAAATATCTTTGCATAAGAAATTATACAGTTGATTTTTCAGGACAGAAACCCTGTTTCTTCATGAAATGCTAGGGAGAAAAGACAGGAGGGAGTCCCTGTCCCCCCACCCTGTAGTTTCCCCCTGCATGAGCAGGTGCAATGCTTGCCTGGCCTCCCTCCACTTCACTGAAAAGGGCTGAATTGCCCCCGAGCATGCAAAGACCAGAACACTGTTGTTATCTTAGATGGCAGCGGGTTCTCCAATTTTTCAGGTGGCTGATCTTCATAAAGGAAAGGGATTTACACAACAGACAGCACACGCACGAACAGTGGGATCAAGGCCTTTTGGGAAAAGTATCACATAAACCTTCATTCAAAATTCAAGCTGGCGTTTCCCTTCCTTACTCACATTTTCCCCTCTCGCACTTTTAGAAATTGAGACAGCGTGCCCCGGGAGTCCCTTGGCTTTACAGGGCTGTTTTGCCCCGGGCCCCAGCGTTAGCTACGTGGGCACACGCTGCTGCTGGCTAACAGCTGGTGCTCAGCTCCTGCCGCTTTACCTGCTGCAGCCGGGAGCTCGCGGAGGTGGCGGCAGCTGCTGCGGTGGCTGCCCCGTCTGCTCTCCTCATCTTCCCCTGCTCTCATCGTCTGGCTCTGCTGGCCGAGGTCCTCCGTGCTCTGCCCAGGTACCATTGCCACCCTCTTTGCACCTTGGGGGCAGGAGCACTTCACAGGGCAGCGGTCCTTCCCCAGCCGCTGAGGAAAGCGCGGGTTATTTTCCTCATGGCAACAAGTTGCTGAAGCTGGCTGAAACCAAATGCAAACCACAAAGTGGTTTGTGAACAACTTTGTTGCTATTTCAGAAGGCTTTGCCCTTTGCAGTGACACAGGCTGTTGCTATTCTTGGGAGCCTATTGCAGGCGAGGGGAGGGCCGTCTGTCGGAAGTATTGCTTTTGCCTTTTAACAAATAGTTGGAGACATCAGACGTCCACGCACAGCTCAGTGCACATTCCTTACCCATTAGCTTAAAGGGTCTCTGGCTCTCTCTTTCCCTCTTCTCTCTTGTGTTCTTACACACAGGTTTTTAACAGAGAAGAGGAGGACTTGAAGTGTTTGCTGTGTCAGCTAAAGTTAGGGCACCGAGCACGCACATGCGGCATCGCTTCGTTCTTGTAAATTGCAAGCAAGTTGTGGTGAGAAACAGCAGAGAGGGAAAGAAAGCCATGGCAGCCCTTTGCAGTCTGCAACAGTACGAGTCAGGATTTTTCATGGCATAGATGCACGTGCTATTTTACCAGCAAATGAAAGGGAAGCCACCCTCTCTCCCATGACAATTATTTGTGGGAAAACTGAAACTGTCTCAGTTATATTGAGTCAAAGGCTTGATTTTGAGAGCTGCTAGGAGTCACTCCATCCCTACTAGCTTCAGTGGAAGCAGTGGCCAGAGGCTGGACCGCAGCCAGAGGATGCCTGCCCTGTCCTGGTCCTGGTCCTGGTCCTGGTCCTGGTCCTGGTCCCGGTGCGGGAGCCGCCGAGTGCTCTCAGCAGACCCACTGGCCTGAGTGAGGCAAGTTGTCCAAGATATCCCCGGTGGGAATTGATGTATAATTTGGCAGTGCTGCAGGCTTCTTGTTTGTGCTCTCTTTCATTACTTGCTGTTTTGTTTTGGTTGTTTTGGTTTTAATACACTAATGCCTGCAGATAGAGTGGGAGGGGAAGGCAGGGGTGGAAAGTTGGTAGCTTTTGCAGTATTTCCAGGAAGGAGAATTCCTAAACATTTTTTCCTTAAGTAGAGCAGGCATGATACACCCTTTATCGGGTGTTTGCTTAACAAGAAAATTTGACAAAAGACACTGTAACTGCCCTGTCTGACAGCTGCATCACTGTCAGCTTCAGAAGCTGGAGCATCAGGGATGCCACGGGGCCACCGGTTCCAGCGGGGAGCTTGGTTTTGGCAGCGCCTTTGCCGTGGAGTTAAATGAGTCAGCCTAGCTCTGCTCTCATGTGTAACATATTTTCCATGTAAAATGTCCACCTGTCAGGGAGGTATGGGACACCGTCAGGTCTGTTAACAATTTCTTGCCACATCAAGAGAGGTGTTGTTTCCTCATGGGGTATGTGAAAAAAGTAACATCAACTTTCAGGAAAAAAATGAGAGGCTGTTTAGGCTGGGGAAGGAGAGGAAATCTTTTCAAAGATTAAACTCAGCTGTGACAAGATTGCTCTGTTATAACGTGGTGTGTAACCAACCTCCTTTAACAGCCCACACCTCGTATAACCCACAGGTCTGCTCAAGCGCCTGCTCTCTGGAAACTCAGCTAACTCCATAGCTACACACTTGTTCCCACCTTCCAGATGCCTTTATATGTAATGATCCTGGAGGAGTCAGAGAACTGCCGAGACACCCATGGCAGCTCTCCAGGGAGCAAAGCCATCCTCCCAGACGTTTGGCCCTGGAGGATGCTCTGGGCTTGATTCCTCCTGCCCAGAGCTGCTGCCTGGAGAGGGCTGGCCCTGAGGCAGTGATCCCCACTGCCTGCTGAGGACAAAAAGAGAGTTCAGTTCAGCATTCAGTTGAAGGGCAGGTTCAGCTTCACAGAGAATTGATGAGAGGCTCTCTGGGCTCCTGGCAAGGTCTGGCAGAAAGTGGGGGATGTTTTTAAGGGGGAATGCCCAGTGGGAAGTGAGGCGTCCTGAACAGCCTGAACAGATGATGGGCTTCCCCGATCCCATGCTCTCTTTGCACCAGGGTTATTCAGATATTCTCAATTTTTAAGTTTGTACATGTGGAGTTACAGAAGGTTTCATGTAGAAAATCTGTCCAATCCTTAGGTAATCAGGTATGCAAGGATTAACTAGTTAATTTTACCATTAGCTTTTGCCATCCAGCTGACAGGAGGCTTCTTTGCTGAAATAGGGACTGCTGTGTGAAATTACTGAGACAAGCCTGCAGCACAGCATTGGTAAGACTGGAGTATCCATCGCTCCTTCTTGCATTTGTGAAGACCTTCTGCAGCCTGTCTTTGTCCCCTCATTCCCCCAGTTCCACCCAAAACTGATTCTGCACACCTCTATGAAGACAGCCCGAGCATCCCATCACACTTGTAGAGTGTCCTTCTTCAGCTGCGAGCTGAATCGGACTTGTCAGCTCGAGGGTATTACTAATTTTGACAGAAGTGAGAGGTGTAATGCAACTGCAGCCCTTTCCATTCAAAACCTTCCCTTTAAATGTAGTCCTTCAACTAAATATACTGATTATGACTAGCTGCTAGCACCTATATACTTTGGGAGAACTTAAAAGCTTGTCAGGAACTGTACCCTTCCCCTGAACAAGAAGCATACTACCCCCAGGAGTAAGTAACAAAAAGTAAAGGTTGCTTTTCACCAAGTTCCCAAATCTTGTGATGAACAGATTTTAAGAGATGAGTGTTAACCGAATACACTAGTGAACTCCATTCTTCTTTGTTTAATAGAAAAAAAAAAGGATATTTTAGACAAACAGTGGGATTTCTTTTAACTGTGTTTAAACCTGCAGTTCAGTGCTACCTACATTCCCCTCAGAAGCCAGAGCCCAGTCTGATTTTTAAACGTTTACCCACTTGTTTACTCAGAAATCCAGCAGACTAATCTTCTCCTGAAAATAAAGGCCAAATAACCCACTTTTCCTTCCTAGTTCTGCCTTTATTTCACAGTATGTATGCCAGCTGCAACACAGCAATGGCTTAACTTTGCCCCCTGTGGTAACCTCAGGAGGTACCTAGCTTTCATGCATGGTAAAGCAGCCAGTACACAGCACAAACCATAATGGCCAGACAAAAAATAAAGACAGACGTTGTTATTCTGGAGACTTGCATTTGGGCTACCCAGAGGGCAGTGCACCCTTGCCATGCTGAGCTGCTGGTCTGCAGAGGCACCAGGGAGCTTCCTGGGCTTTGACCTGCTCACTAAGTTACACCCCATGCCAAGAATGCTGTATCAGGGTGATAAAAATTTCTTTACATAAGATCTTAGGGAAAAATTTCCCCATAAATAAAAATGTGAACTATTTTATCCTGAGATCTGCTGCTTGGCATGGCATTGGTGTGAGGGATGTTTTGCAGCATCATCGGTAGCCAGCTCATAGTGAAAAGCCACAGCTCAGCAGGTGCGAGAATCTGTTTTCACAACTGTGGCTGAAAAGCTGAGGCATCGATGCTGTTGGCGTTAACTGGCATTAACTGGCATCCCAGAAAAGGAAGGAACTGGAAAAAGGCCGGTTCCAGCCAATGAAAGCAAACAGAGGGAGGGAAAGCAAACAGCCGGTGCTGGTTCTGCAGCCAAGGCGATTGTAAAGGGATCTCGTGAAATGCAGCGACTGTGAAACGCTTGCTGGTGGCCACAGGGTCCTGGTCCCAGAGCCCTGTAGCTGTTTCCCAGCAGAAAAAAACAGGCAAGCAAACAATTTTGCTCCAGTACAACAGGCATAAATGGGATAAGGAGGGAAAAAAGGGACTGTGCTTTGCTACTTTTGAATTCTCTATTCTTTTCCTGTTACTGCCTTGCCTGTGTATGCTGTTAAAACAACCCCTTTGCTCGCGCTGTGTGCCCGAGAGCGAGAGGTGTCAGTCAGAGCAGGGGCAGGGGGGCTGCCGGAGGGTTTGCAGGGTGGGAAAGGATTGCACCCGCTCTGCCCCTCTCACTGCCGCCTGGGAAGAGAGTCCTGCTGAAACCGGGGGGTGGGGAGAGATGTTCCAGAAAGCAAAAAAATCCCAAACGCCAGGATAGGCAAACAACTTAATGACGCTCCGACGAGTAGGAGCCCCAGCTCCACAGCTGTGCCATTAGAGGCTGGGCAGAAGGTCACACGCTTTAGGAGAAAGAAGAGTGGAAAAGATAAAAAAGCCAAAAGCGGGAGAGGGTCAGGAGGCAAGCCAGGGGTATGAGTGTAACACAGTCATGAGATTCCCCTGCCGGTTTTGTCCACGTGCAGTTGGCGAGAAATCATCTTTTCTGGTATTTTCTCACTTCCTTGCTTTCAAAACTGACCAAACAGTTTATAATTACAGGCATGATTAGGCTAGAAAAAGAAGATAAGATATTCACATTGAATTGCTGAATTATCTGCCTGGAAAATCTGTGAGGCTGGGGTGGGCATTTATTCTAAAATCTCTGGTCATGATTTGTATTTTTCTGCATTTCCAGCGATCTAATAACTCAAATTCGGGACTGTGGAGAAACAGGAAAGTTGGTGTTAAGTCAATAGGAATGAATGAAGAGCCAAAGGGCTTTCTGAATCAGTTTTCTTTGGCCATTTTTATCAGAGTTGGAGTAAAGAAGGTCGTCTTATTTCTCTGTAAATTTTATGACTCTCAGAAAGAAGATAGTGGAACTCTCCCAATCATCTATTCTAAAATATGGAAACAAAGCTTTACAGCAAAACTATGGAGAGTATTTTCTTAATATATCAGCTGAAGTTATGTTGCCTACATGTGATCGCGGAGCTTTGCTCTCAGAACTAATAGTTCACTGTTTGCAAAAGAGGTTCATAAGATAGCCAGCACAGGACAACGTGAGGGAGGCTGGGAGGATGAGAGAAGGAAAAATGCAGGGAAAGAAAAGAAAGAAACAAAGCAAAACCCCCGAGAAAAACGTACTATTTATTCCAGAAAAAAAGTACCAATCTAAAAAAGTGCAAGTAGCCTTTCCCATTAGTGATGATGCATTGACACCCACACACAAGGGGGAAAATGTGCCAAAATTCTTGTCACAGAGAAATGAAAACTAGATGAAAAAGACAGAGAGAGCTATCTCAAGAAAGTGAAGTGATCCATCCCTGAGAAACTGTGAATACAGAGAAGATAATTGTTATTTATTGTTGTGCAGCAAATGAATTGCAATTCAGGAGTCAGCTTCGCAAAGCAGCTTTTTATAAATGTAAGATAAATTTCATAAATGTAATACTTAGGCTATGCCATTTGCCTCATTTTGCAAATGAATAAGCTCTAAATACATCGATAAATGGATAATACTAAGTAAGTAAATAAATCATGTAGTCTGATGTCATATAGCAAGTACATGACAGAACTGAGAACACAAGTTTCTTCATTCTGAGTCCTGTGGTTTACTTAGTAAGTCATTCTCTTTGCACTTTTTTCTTACTCTTTGAGAGGCACTGATTTATACCAATGTATTTTTATCTGACTTTAAAAAAGTCTTTTAGAAAAGTTCTTGACAAATAATAGACACAGTCCAGTGCTCATTGCACTTCACAACTCCCTCCAGGGCCTGAAAAACACCTGTTGACTCAACTGCACAACTACATCTTCCTGTGGCTCTTCTGTTAGCATCTTCTTTAAAAGTACTCTTTAAAAGTCCAATGTTGCCAGGGTCAGCAACTTTAAGAATTTTGTTTTGGCAAAATCTTAAAATCAAACTGAAGGTAAGAATGGGAGGTTGGAAAGTACAATACAAAAAGAACTGAGCTCAGAAAATGCAATAAAAAGCGAATTTTATTTCAGATTTTTACTTTCACGGCAGTGTAGCCTTTCCATCAAATAAAAGGAAAGGTCTTCTAGCTTTTGGGTAACCCGAAGGGTCACTTGTAATAGCTACTGAATAACAGGTCTGTGTTTTGCCATCGCACACTCTTCTTTCCTGTTTGCTTCAGATATTTCACACATACTTTTTTTTACCAAACCATAGAAACAGCAGCCCCATCATTTGAAAGTTGTCCATCTGAAATAAAATCAGGAGGCAGTGATAAATGAAAGCGAGAAAGTTTAGTAAAAATACCTGTACAAATTTTATCCAGTTCATTATCTTGTGGGAAGTGGCAAACCAGTTTCTCTACTCAGACTGAAATTTTTATGGGCTTGATTTCTTTCTTACCTGCTTTTGATACAATTTTCTGGAATCAGTGGAGAAAATCCAGTATGAACCGGTAAGAGGTGTACCAGAGCTACATTTCAAATGTCTTTATTAGTATCCAGTACACTGCTTTGTGTGATCGGAGTCATTTCGACCAGCGACTTCCCTGGCAAAGGCTGAACTCGAGCCTGAACTCAGAGGAAGCATCTCAGAAAGATGGCGGGGGCGGAACAGCGAGTGCATGGCCCTGGTTTCTCGCTTTGCGTCCACCGTAAGTGTGCTGTCACCTACGTGGTGCAGCAGCTGCCGGCGCGCAGTCCCAGGGCAAGGGCTGGGCCTGGGGCAGCCAATTAGTAACGTCACCCACTGCCTGAAATCAGGCAGTTTTTAGGAATTTCCAAACAAGGTGCCAAAACTGGAAGCCCTTTAGATCACTACGCAGTGGAAAAAGGGTTTTGATCTTTCCTCATGTGATGAATTGTTAAAATGTGTAAGCTGAAATTCCCTTTGCCTGCTCCAATTAAGGAAAGGGATGTACATTGCTAAGAAAAACGTGAGCTGCTGAAATGTTTTTTCTTTTGTTGCTGGGAAACATTTTCTCCAGCCTGGAATATATCAGTCACACAGGAAATGCAGTCATTTTCATGGTTTTAATTATTTTCACTAAGAAAGTGTTTTGCTTTTTTCTGAAAATCTTGTTGTTGCAAAAATAAACAACTAAATGTCATTAATGCTGTACTTCAACTTCTTGCTGGTTTTTGACCACAGCTGGCAACTTGAAAGGACTTTTACATGCATTCATTAATACCAAATGTCTGGGTAAAGCTTTCCAAAGCCCATCAAAATTTTCAAATTGTTGCAGGCAAGCAGGAAACGAAACAAGCCCCCAATGCACAGGTCATTTCGTGTTCACCCAGTGGGCGCGAAGAAATAAGCAGCGTACAGTCCTGCGATGTGATGAACACTTTAAGTCATCCACTCCCAGAACACTCCTCACCTCAGTTTGTTAACAGGTAGCAAAGGCGGTCTTCGATGAACAGAATACATCTGGAAGTGTCCAGGGGAAATTCGGTTTGAGACCATCATTCCCCTTCACAGCAGGAGACACTGAAAGCTCAGCAGATGGAGCAATGGGTCTGACATCACCCAGGACACCATACCATTGGGAAGAAATGGAGGGTTTCTGCCCCAGAATCCTTCCCTGCCTAGGACTCACCAAAATCCTGTCTTTTGAAATACAGGTAAGGAAAATAATACGCTGGCAGTGCTTCGACAGGGAGGTGCCAGCAAGGTTTCGTTTCCCCACTGCGCCAACTCCACGGGCCAGGTTGCTGGCAGAGACCGGGGAGGAAACTGTTTGTTCACTTCCCACTTTAAAAAAAAGATGTTTTCTCCTGGTCACCATAAGGAGGGAGCGAAGGCCATTTGGCCGCCAGCTCTCCATCCCCTCGCACTG
Organism: Balaeniceps rex; assembly: GCA_013401315.1. Taxonomy (NCBI): domain Eukaryota; kingdom Metazoa; phylum Chordata; class Aves; order Pelecaniformes; family Balaenicipitidae; genus Balaeniceps; species Balaeniceps rex. The sequence continues at coordinate 113,344 of VYZW01055065.1, forward strand.
TCTGACGTAGCTCCTGAAGGCAGGCTGTGCCTGTGCAGGCAGTAGCTGCTTTCTTGTCTGGCACGGATTGGTTGGGTGTGCACCCGTGGGACCCCCAGGGACCCCCTCAGGGAGGAAACCCTCAGTAGGGCTGTGGCCTCAGAGCGGATCCCCAACACGCACTTTCTGAAAGCACTTGGTGCTGGCTGCAGCCCACTGCAGTTCAGGGGCTGGCATTTGCTCTTCAGTCGTTTGCATTTTTATTTGCTTTTTTAAAAGCCCAAGGTACATATCACCTCCGGCAAAGCTGATTTAGTGATCTCCAGGGTAGAAGCAAACCCTCTCCTGTAACTTTCTGTGTAGTTTACCAGTGTGATTTTCACAAAGGACCTTCCCGAGCCACTGAGGACTGCAGCCTGGGGGCTGATGCCGCCTCCCTCCCCACTGCTGGCACAGGCGGACACAGCCTTGCAAGAAGGCAGCTGTTGCCCATCACCAAGATCCCTGCCAGCCCAGCATGGCTGCTTGGCTGAGTTACTTCTGTGAAAGAAGAGGTGTTAGCATCAGGACTTGGACCCCTCCGAAGATTACAAAAGTCCTGGTGCACTCATTTGGCTTTTCCATGGCTTGGGCTGCCAGCCTATGAGCAACTCCATTCAGCAGACACCCTTCTCCCTCACTTCTCATTCAGATTCAGACGCTGTGCTGCTCAGTTTGGCTTACACCTCTCCGTTTCAGACTAATCACTGAAGCATTAGTTGTTTAAATTCACACTGATGAAATAAGCATTGGCAAAGGCCAAGGGGCTGTCAGTGGTACAGCATGTGCTGTGCAGGAGAGGCACAGTGCCCTGAGGAGCTGCCGTGCTGCCTCTGAGCAGGAATGCCCCGAGGAAGGGATGTCTGAGACTGGGTTCACAGCAAACAGGGTGCACACAACGCTTTAGCCTTCTAATACAGCTTCTGACTTCAGCAAGTCTTGTCAAAGAAATGTGGGCAATGCACAGTTTTGTAGTTAGCTGGCATAAAATTTAGCTCTCGGTAAGGACTTTCCTACCGTGGACATAGCGCACGAGAAAGCTTTTTGCGCATGTGGAGTCAATAAGCAGGAGTTACTGACTTGGCTGAAGGTTATTTTCATACCACAAAAAGTAGCCAGAAACTCCAGAGCAGCACTAGGGCAGCTGCTTAGTTGCAGTTACTTTTGTGAGAGCAAGGGAACTTGTTAGTCTCTTCCTGGCTTCTCTGCGAAAGTGAAAGACCTGTTTTCCTTCTCCATCCTCATCACAGAGAGATCACACCAACCTCGCTGACTTTCGGGGAAGCTGGTGTTTGGCACTGCCTTCAACTTCTCCCCCCTTAGACAGGGAACTTCAAACATTTCCTTCATGCTCCACCTTCTTCTCCAAATCTTACCCTATCCTACGTATTGACCAATATGCACTCCACCACCCAAAGAAGAGTCTCTTCTTCCCTGTCTGTGACTCTCCTGAATTGCACCTTGGCTTTTTGCAGTGGGTGTCTGCAATTTCCTGATGGACAGCTCTGAAATTTCCATTGTACTCAGTGAACATGTCTTCACCCCCCCCCCCCATACACACTCATGCTTTCTTACACCCGGCTCTCTGACCGTGTCTTCTCCTCTCCCTCAGCCCACCCAAGGGGGCAGAGCAGTTACAGCAGCGACGGGGGAAACTCAGACCTTCTGTTCCCTTCTGAAGAAAGTCCCAGTTCTCTGCAAGACATCTGACTTTTAAACAGCTCTCCCCGTGGTTTAGAGTTTTTTGTCACTTACAACATATTTAGACATGTATATCCATGTTTATCGTTGTAGGGTTTGGCTCCCTTGCATATTCTAAAAGCAAATACGCTTGGGCCAGCTCTCAAACTCTTGGACACATGCCACTGAAATCAGAGGCAACATGTTAAAGTGCGTAATTCCTGGAGTCTTACAATCACCGCATCTACACAACCCACCCTCTCAGCTGTAAAAACTTGAAAGCCTGAGTTAGTTGAGCTTCGTTCATAGAAACTCAAGAATATGACTGTAAATAACTCAGCATTTTTTATTTTTAAAAGCCATGTTTTCTAAGCCAGTCTTTTGATTTTGATTTTCTGAAAGGTATATGAAGTGTTTAACATTTCATCTTTAGTTTGAACATACATGACGTTAAAATTGAGGAGGAGAAGCGGTTTTATGGATAGAAGAAATTTAATCCTTCAGGATTATGACCGCAGGATAGTTGGAACAGTCCAGCCCTTGCACCATTGACATGGATGGGGCAGCGGTGGGAACACACCCCAGGCACAGTGCTCCGATGTGCAGCGCCTTTGCAACACTCCTGTGACAGTGCAGTTTTCGATGTGCCAGTGAGAAGGGAGGGCCTGAGCACAGTCTGAAACCGCTTCATTCATCTGAAATCCTCCCTGCCAAGCCACACCTGTGCTGGTGGCAAGCAGAGCAGTGAGGGCTGGGGGACACAGCTGGACCAGTGTCCCCCTGAGCTGATCTCCTGCCTGTGTCAGTTTGGAGGCGTTGGGAGCTTGGGCCAAGAGCAGATCCACCTTCCTCATCAAAGTGTCAGGCTCTTCTTTGTCAGATCCAGCTTCCTCACAGACAACGAGTGACGTAGAGCAAATGGGAATTGGAGGGAGCTTCTTGGAGAGAAAGTAGTGGAGCTACACTGTACTGCGTTGCTCTGCATGGTAACTGCAGCTGGCCCGGTGCAATGCATGGGCTTGCACCAACGCATGGGCTCTGCAGCCTGCTGGAGCTGCACAGGCTGTGATCGCAGCTGTACAGAGGTGATTTACTCTCAGATTTGGCGTGGCTGCTTTCAGAGACTTCCCGCATCGTTCCATCCCTCCGGCTTCATTTCCAAGTGACTGGCGGGTCAAATTGAGGTTTGATCGCTGTAGGTTGCCATGAGTTCAGAGAGGAGAGACCTCTGGGCAGCCCGCCGGGCCAGAGGCCACCCTGGCTCCCTGCGGACATGGTTCCTGCCTGGGCTGCACCGCTCTGGGAAAGAGGAAGGTGGGGAGCAACTCACAGCTGTCTCAGCAGCAGCTTGTGTTGTGCCCCCCGCTTTGGCCCCCTTAACTGAGAGGGGAAAGGGAGCAAACAGCTTTTCCTGTTTAGGCTGAGTCTCCTGATGATAAGACAGGTTTGTCTCGATGAATCTTATATATATGCTCTTCTTGTTTGAGTACTGCATAGGTTTATTTCATGCACAAGTGCACCCAGAAACACTATTACAAAAGGCAGTTATGCGGGAGCTGGGAAATCCCAGAAGGGGAGAGTGTTCATGCCTCTGTAACTCAGCTCTTTTGTGCATATGCACAATACATTGTTTAATGTCTTTATGGCATACAGTTTCTTTCGCACGCCCTCACCTTCTTCAGTACACAGAGCAGACAATGTTTAGTTAATAATCGTTTGGAGGTCTGTGTTACATCAGAGCTCAGACTGCAAAACCGCAGCCATTGCTGCTGCCCTTACAACCTGCAGCGCTAGTCAGTATTTTGATTTTGTTTGGTTTGTTCCAAGCCTATGGTCCTAACCTTGGAAATGGAGATAATCTGTCATGGAGATATGGTTAACAGTTTCCCTATAAAATGCAAGATGGTACTGTAATATATAAAAATTTCATAAGCCTGAATGTATCCACCTTCACAACATGCCAACAAGATGAGTGGATAGCATTATCTCTGGATTGGGGTCGAGGAACTGGGATGTATCATTTTAAGTCCAAAAACATCCCTTAAATTCAGTTGCCCAGTCTAAGAAACCTAGGATCTGTCCTTGTCATTTAGTATTAAGCAAGTCTTAATACATATAAATGCAGTTACCATTGACTTTGTTCACACTTGGGAGTCTTGAACACAGCTGAAAATAAAGCTTCAGGATCTCAGATCATGCAAAGAGAAAAAATAAGTCTGACAGCATCCTCTGTAGGCCATCTAGTCCATCTTCCTGCCCTAAGAAAAGGTCAGCTATATCAGTCTTCCCTGGGTATCCTATTGCTAAACTGTTCCTGTCTAGCCTGTTCCTAAAAATCCCTAAAACCAGAGATTTCACTGTCTTCTGAGGCAGCTCTCTTCCAGTGCCTTATTATGCTTGTTGCTAGACTGGTGTTTAGAGTAAACCCCCTGTACTACAACTAGTCCATCTTTCCTTGCTTTGTCCACAGGGGACATGAAGAACTGTATATTCCTCTGCTTTTTGAAGATGTTGGATATCTGTTGCTGGCCCCCGGAGTCCTCGCTGGCTCACACCTCCCTTTGGGGAACCATTCTGAGAATGGGACATGAAACACCAGCAGAGGCCTTAGGGGTGCTGAGTGAGGCAGAAAAATTTCTTCATGCCTCTTGTGTGTTACTTTTTCTGCTTGTATGTCCCAGGTGTGATCCTCACATTTCTCCACAACAGTGTCAATGTTATTGATCATGAATAACTCGGGGTACGCTACAACCCCAGTTCCTTTTCTGCAGAACTGTCAGGTCCCATTTTGTAATTTTGCAATCAATTACTCTTATTTAAATGTAGACCTTTGTGGTCTTCCTAACTGAATTATTTCTCACATTTTTTCAGCTCACTACACTGATTTGTTAGTCTTCTGCCCTCCCATGTGCCTGCAGCTCCCCTCCCAGCTGGGTGTTGTTTGTGGTCTCCCACACAAATTTAATACACCCACCTGCTAATGACATGAGTGATAGAGCAGAAGGCACAAAAGAGAAGCAGAACCAGGACAGACCACTGTGGAAGCAACAGCAGATTTTCTTCCAACTTGACAATTATTTGTTAATAATTCTTAATTAATAAAAGTATATTTCCTACTGTAATTATTTTCCATGCATTTCAGAAACAAGGCATCTACAAATGAACAAACTACCGTGGAAAGTCTGGTGTAAGTGACTTTCCCAGCATGAGGTACCAACTCTGTGTCACAGGCTGGGGTTGGAGCTCAACTTCCATCTGCCTCCAGGATGGGGCACATTTTTGGCCCCTGTTCAGTTCAGAGCTGCCTGGGGTGGCTGGATGGGGGCGGCTCTGCTGGAGAAGGGCAAGGTGCAGCCTCTTGGGCACCAGGAGCTGGGAAGGAAGGAAGGACACACTCACAGAGGATAACACCTTTAGAGACTTCAGCTTTTAAGCTCTAGCATGCCTGTACATGTCCTAACTCCTGATTTAACTAAACCTAGGCAGGTTTTTGCAGGAAGAGGAAAGTATACGTTCTTGGCACAAAGGTTACCCTTGCTAAATTTCAAGCGATTGGTATGAGGCAGAATGGGGGCGTAATTACGACAGTAATGTTTTTGAAAGTAAATATATTTTTGAGCCCTGGCAAAAGCACATTTTTCTCCTAGCATTGGTTGTGGAACGAACACTGTTTGCACTGAGCTTTGCTGCAAGCAGATCCTAAATGCGGTGGACCTGCTGATCACAACAGCTGTGGCTGGAGCGAGGCTTTCAAAGCCAGGGCCAAGGGAGGTCAGGAACTGGACAAGTCAGGTGTTGTACCAGGCTGCCATTCTATCCAGGAAACATGGAAAGGACCTGGGCAGGCAACCAGAGAGCCCAGGACAGGATGCTCAGCTAGAAGGAAAGATGGCAGGAATTAGTCAGTGCTCAGAGTGCCTCAAAAAAGCAAGACGTAGTTGTACAGTTACAGCCAAGTAGCATTTTTTTTAGCCATGGCCAACTACTGAGATTGCTTCATACATTTATGAATGGGGGGAAAAAGGCAATCCCTAACTCTTCAGTTAAGTATATTAACGAGGTTGCTATGTTTTTAGCCAAAAGGAGCCCTGCCTGTTGCCAGCTGTGACGTGGGTACTCGCAGCAGCTACTGACGTTCACCTCAGGACAGCTCTTACTTTTTACAGCTTTTACTTTATTTTCCCTTAATTTCAACGAAAGCTGTTGAAGTTTAGTAAGATGACAAACACCCCGAAACAAAATACATAGCACAAAGCAGTGGGCAATTTTATGAATACCTAGTGCCACTTACTGGGTGTCCATTGAGGGTCTACCTTGGGAGACCAACTGCCCTCACTTTCTCCACCCTCTGGTGATAACGATGAACAACAGCAGACTCGGGGTGGGATTCAGAAGGGACATGGAGGGAAATACCCTTTATGAGCTCTTCCCCTCCGCTCGGACTCCATGGTTAAATGTGCTACACCAATGTCACGTACCTCCTTTATGTTAATAAGGATATCATAATCTTCACCATAACATAAATCCATGGGAACTGTGGGCTCACAGAAGCAGGTTTCATATTGTTGATTTAGGTTTCTGAGCACAGATGAGCAAAATAAGCTCCCATTTTATGGGGTTCAGATTAATACAGTTTGGAAAAAAAAAATCCACTACTTTGAACACGGATTTTTGAAGCTGTCTGAAAAGAATAACAGATGTCTATTTTTATTCCACTAGAGGTCACCAGCACAGTATTTTTTCAAAGACGGGGGCGGGGNGGGGCGGAGCAGGATAATTACAGTTCAAGAAATTCACTTGGGACTTAACTATGTGATAAATTTGGCCAGCTAATCATTCTGGAATCACTGTTCATACCCAACTACTTCTCACACAGATTTCTGCTTTGCAAGCTGAGCATTTTTCTGAAAAAAAACAATCACTTTAATTCTGGACTAGAGTGTTCACACCGTAAAGGATAGCTTAGAAAAGTTAGATCATACCAAAATAAGTACACAGAGCAGTTATCTTGAAGTGGTTAGGCCACAATTAAAAATGGAATATTCATCACTAATAAGAGGGCAAATTACAATAATGATTTGAAATTAGATTCTATGCTCCTTCCTTCCTATGGCCAGTAAATGAGGACCAGAGAGGACGTTTTGTGGCACGATACACTAACCCAGACTTGGGACTAGCCCTACGGCTACTCTGAAGTCTGTAACACTTTGCAGTATGCTGGCAGATACCCCTGCCTGCGGCACTTCTGCTGCCAACCTCACTGCAGCCGCGTGGGGACCTAGGCTGTGATTGCAGCAACAACTTAACTTGTTAGGCAAACACTCAGTCAGGCACTGCTTTTGCTGTAGTGCCATGCCCGCGGTTACCCTGCCTTTTCCATGGGGCTTGGAGGCTGTGCTCAACTAGTGTTTGTCACCTCTCGATTGCAAGTGGTATCACAGCTGGCTAATATCAAATTTGTTGTGATATGCTATGCAACATATAGATAATCAGAGCCAGGAGTGGCAGCAGCAGTTGTTAAATTGGCCCCATGTCTCTGACGCATCTAATGACAGGAGTATCCCAAAGGGAGCTCCATGTCATTGCAGCAGTGTCAGGTTGAAGCCTTACTTAACCCATTATCCCGAGGTCTTAACATGGCCCCTCCTTGACACCGCATCCTATGAAAGGATCAGGTCGTATAGCAGAGCCACAGGCTATGTATATTGGTTCAGTTGCTGGAAGGTTGTATTTTTCCGTGAATAATGACATTGCAGGCCTCAGTGTGCTTTTCCAGAGGGGAGTAGGGCCATCACACATCCTGCTGCTCCAGGAGATAAGGGCACACAATAGCCCGGAGCCATGGTGCACAGCCCCTAGCACACCGTGGAGAACTTCACCTTTGCTGATGGGCCAGGTCAGGGGCCAGGCAACGGGAAACAAAACGAGTCTCTTCCCAGAAAGTCATGCATTGCTCATGAATCACCTGATATCAATGGCAAATGCTGCTGCCAAACATTGTGCAGCTCCATGAGCGATGGCTTACGTAAACCATTTAATGAGTTCATATACACCTTTGCAGATATTTTCCTCTTCCATGTTCTGCCACCAACTCTTTGCAAAGCCTTACCCCAGTTATCTCCTTGTTCTTCAGGCCACTGCTGGGTCTGCCCACCTTCCTAACATCACCCCTTCTGTGGGCATCACTTTGGCTGTGCTCCACCAAAGGAGGTCAGGAGACAAGGAGCCATCCACCTGCATGAAATTCGGAGCCACCAGAGTCCCCGTCAGCTACGGAGCAGTTCAGCTGCTGCCTGTGAGAGAGCAGGTGGTGTCAGGCAGTGGGCAATTCATGATAGGGCACCAAATGTGTTGGCTATATGGTCACTGGGTAATCTGAGTATTTGCCAAAATGCAACAAATGCCACTCTTTGACAGGCCCAGCTGTGAGGGGAGCATGGCAGAGAGCTAGAGAAGGTGGCTACAAAACTTCCAAATGTGTCTGGCAGTAAGTAGTGGTTTAGAGGTATCAGAGACAGCAAACCCCCTACCTGCTTAGCTGGGCCACTCACATTTGGGATGGCTGGAGCAGGAACTGAAGCAGACTCTTTCCAGTGCTCCACTACACACCATGATTTTGGAAGGAACAGCTAAGCCACTGTATATGTGAACAATTTTATTCCTCACGGCACTTGACAAGCATCAGTTGCCTTTAATCCATGGCAGCTAGCCCGTCTCAGCAGCATTATCACTGCAACAAAGTCTGTGTAGTTTAGGAAGAGCACGATGCTCCTCCAGTTCTCCTCTCAGTCCTTACCAACATCACCTTTGCCCTTTCTTGTTCAGGATCAAAAAACAATGTGCATAGCTTAAGTAAGACCCTGGGATGGAATGAAATTGGCTTTTCACTAAATCGTGGATGTTCACCCCCTTGGTAATTGCTTTTGCTCTCTTCTAGCAGACTGTCTTATAAATCACAAGTGGCATGGAGAGGGTGAACAGGGATTGATCATTCACCGTCTTCTTAATACAATAATTCTAGGTCATCAAGGAGAAGAGAGATAGAAGAGAGATCTGGGAGAAGCCATAGTTTATGGCCATAGTCAAACACCACTGCTGTCCTCCCACAGCCGGAACTCACAGGCAAGATATGACCTGTGGCATATGACCAGACACCTTTCTCTTGCATATCAGGAAAGGTGGGAACTCTGTTGCCGCCAGAAGGTGTGATGACAGGACAGGGAAATGCACTTGGTTGAAACTTAATCTGGTGAGCTTGAATACAAGCAGCAGTGAAGAACATCGCGTGTGCGGTTTCTGCAAAGGCTCACTGCTGAAGTGAGCACCGTATGTCCCCTGTGGGTCTGCTGAGCCTAGACTGAAAGCCTGTCTGTCACGTCTTGCTTGCTGTTGCTGTCAGAGCTAACTAGGATAAGCATCGATCAAGCTAACGATGTTCCTGCAGCAGAATTGAGTGCAGATTGTCAAACCCAGCTAAGAAGCACAATATGTATTTGACCAGTCAAGCTCCCTGCTAGCAGCCCCCCGCATATGGCTGGGGATGTTCACATCAGCTCTTTCGGGAGAGCAGCCTACAGGTACCTTAAATCTAGTTCAAGGATGCCTGTGCACTCATGCAGGCACAATCTGGTTGCAGGGCCTACATTCTCCCGGGGTGTTAGCGCCTCTGTGTTAACATATTTAAGAAGGGAAAAAAAACCTGCACATTTGCAGCCGGAGAGAGGAGTGAGAACATGTGAGGAGAACGACTCTGCAGATGCCAAGGTCAGTGAAGTAGGAGGTGCTCCAGGCACCAGAGCAGAGATTCCCCTGCAGCCCGTGGTGAAGACCATGGTGAGGCAGGCTGTCCCCCTGCAGCCCATGGAGGCTAACGGTGGAGCAGATATCCACCTGCAGCCTGCAGAGGACCCCACGCCAGAGCAGGTGGATGTGCCCGAAGGAGGCTGTTGACGCCATGGGAAGCCCGCACTGGAGCAGGCTCCTGGCAGGACCTGTGGAGAGAGAAGCCCATGCTGGAGCAGGTTTGCTGGCAGGACCCACGCTGGAGCAGCCTGTTCCTGAAGGACTGCACCCCATGCAAGGGACCCACACTGGAGCAGTTTGTGAAAAACTGTAGCCCGTGGGAAGGACTCATGTTGGAAAAGTTCATGGTGGACTGTCTCCCGTGGGAGGGACCCCACACTGGAGCAGGGGAAGAGTGTGAGGAGTCCTCCCCCTGAGGAGGAAGGAGCGGCAGAGACAATGTTTGATGAACTGACACAACTCCCATTCCCTGTTCCCCTGCGCCGCTGGGGAGGAGGAGGTAGACAATTCAGGAGTGAAGTTGAGCCCAGGAAGAAAGGAGGGGTGAGGGGAAGGTGTTTTAAGATTTGGTTTTATTTCTCATTACCCTACTCAGATTTGATTGGCAATAAATTAAATTAATTTCCCCAAGTCTGTTTTGTCCATGATGGTAATTGGTGAGTGATCTCTCCCTGTCCTTATCTCGCCCCATGAGCCTTTTGTTGTATTTTTTCTCCTATGTCCAGTTGAGGAGGGAAGTGATAGAGTGGTGTCGTGGTTTAACCCCAGTTGGCAACTAAGTTGGCAATTAAGCACCACACAGCCGCTCGCTCACCCTCTTCCCCCCCCTCCCCGCCCCGGTGGGATGGGGGAGAGAATCGGAGGGGAAAAAAAAGTGAAACCCGTGGGTTGAGATAAAGACAGTTTAATAGGACAGCAGAGGGAGAGAAAATAATAATAATAATAATAACAGGATATATAAAATAAGTGATGCACAATGTAATTGCTCACCACCCGCCGACCGATGCCCAGCCAGTCCCCGAGCAGCGATCGCTGCCCCCCGGCCAACTCCCCCCAGTTTATATACGGAGCATGACGTCATATGGTATGGAATAGTCCTTTGGTCAGTTTGGATCAACTATCTTGGCTGTGCCCCCTCCCAGCTTCTTGTGTACCTGGCAGAGCATGGGAAGCTGAAAAAGAAAGTCCTTGACTAGGGTAAGCACTACTTAGCAACAACTAAAACATCAGTGTGTTACCAGCATTCTTCTTACACTAAATCCAAAACACAGCACTATGCCAGCTACTAGGAAGAAAATTAACTCTCTCCCAGCTGAAACCAGGACAAGTGGCTTGGGTGGGCACCTGGTGTCCAGCCAGGGTCAACCCACCACAGTTGGTAAGCATGGCAAACTGGTACTTTTGTCATGTGGTTTTGGATTAATCCAAGAGGGAAGAGCTGCTTATATCACTTACCTGGACAGCAGAAAACCTGTCCTATTGTGCTCTCGATGCTGTTGAAGTAAAAAGGCTGAAGATAGAAGTAGTATACATAGAGTGAGAAATTATCAGGGTATACCTCTGCTAATTTCCAGATGCACTTGCTATCAGGTTTTGTGTGGCTACAAATTCGCTTTTGTTATACTCAGAGCGTAAATTAACTTGTCATTCAAATCATTAAGGACATGTCATTAATTAGCTTATTTTGGGAAAATCAGTACAGAATATTTAAAACAAATGGAATTCTGATGAAGAATTTATAGCATGAAATATCTATAATCCTACTCTGGAATATATTGGCAAGCTGATACGATATTCAAAGGAGAGAAGGGGAGTAGGTTTTGCATTTGGTGTTACCAGCTAAGCTTCCGAAGTGATTCTTCCTTTTAGTAACGGTGCTCTTCCAGCTGCCTTTCCAGAGTGTGGATTTCAATAATAAGTAAAAAAAAAAAAAAAAGGCACATTATAGAGAACTAAGCTTCCTGGAAATACCACATTTGAACTCACAAGCTTCTTAACATCCTTTTTATATCCTGATGGTGTAATCAGTGTATTTTTGTCCTTAGCCAGAAAGTAATTTAGCGCTAGCACCTCAACTTATTTAGGGCTGTTGCAAAAGACTCCCGATTTACAGAGAGGGTAAGAGGAGAATCTAAACCTGTAAAGACAGATAGTCTAAATTTAGAAAGGGTAATGGAAAGCATTGTACTTAGAGCTAAAAAGGAAAATGGATAGCATCATGGGAACAGATTACTGCCAGGCTATTCGGTTCTTTAGCAGGACTCGCTTATTTAGTAGTAATAACCATGGTGGCCAAATTTTCCTTTCAGTTTTAACCATGAAAACCCATACAACTCTTTGGCCTTACTGTAATTTATGTTGACATAGATAACAGCAGATTTTTTGCCAGATTTTTTTTTATTATTTTTATATTTTACCCTTTTTGAAAACTGACCAGTTTAAAAATGGCTGAGACAAAGTTTGCGGTCTTTCAAACAGGAATAAATTCCTGTTTGGATTTAGAGCCTCCAGGACTAATGTGGAACCTAATGATTCTGCAACAAGTATCTTGTGAGTCTATGAATTCAAAATCTCATGTTGGATGAAAGCTTTCCTATAAATAACAAGTGGACGATTGATGCCAGAAAAGCTGGTATGACCATGGAAATGTGTGAGTCCCTACTTTTTAGATCTGATAGCATAATGTTAGAGATGATGTCTACAATTTTAAAAAATTTGGGTTAGACTGTTTTGGGCTTGCTATGCCATGATCAGATTCATACCTGAATCAAAAGACTCTGAAAGAAAGCTGTCAAAGGTGCACTTCAGTACCTTACATAGGAAACTAAGGCACCGTTTATGGCTGGAAAAGAGAAGACGTGAGATTTCCTGGTCACAGAGAAAATACCCATGTCTGAATCTGACAGTGACACAGAGACAGGCATGTGACAAAGGGCAGACAAACAGAGAGGGTCATGGGCAACTGGGGTGATGGGTTTTCAGCTGTCATCTTTGTGAAACCAAATTGCAATTACAATTTGCTACTCAGTAATGGATAAATAGAGAGGTATAATAGATCCTATTTTTAATATGTGATTACATAGTTAGCTGCTGGATTTTAGACTATAAGCAATGCGTATTTTACCTCCATGTGTAACGGGCTTGGGTACTGCATGTGCCTGTATGACTAATACAGTGTACCTAAGTGTCATCCATCAGCGATGAGCACCATGCCAGGAGTACAAGAACACTGAAAATTGAATTCTTGAATTCTCATCCAGGGAAGGGTATTGATCTCTGTTTTTAAATGGTGTCTTAAAAAAGGCAATTTTGGGACCCATGCAGCATTTTTATTTTTTAACTTGAAGAGGACTTACAGGATGACATGATAATATAAAGGTGTATTTGCTGCAACAGATGAAAGAGCTTAGCTGAAATGGAAGCACTGAATAGAGACCATACACTTGGCTACACGTGGGAAAAATATCCACTGCTTGGTTCATATGCACCCATAAAATGCTAGAGGATAGATGCAAAAAACCTTTTTGCAATTCCTCACACTTCGTAGATATTTGTGATTTGTCTCATTTAGAACTGTCATATAAAACTGTCCCCAGCAGAAAAAGGTAAGGATATATTGTCAAAAATTATTCTCACTATAAGAACATGCTTGTAATTTTAAAACAGTTGTGGGACTAATCTTTTTTTAATTGCACGGCAGAAGCTCAGACTAATTTCAGTAGAGTCAACCTTCCTGTGCCAGAATCAAACTGACAGAAAGAGAGGTGAGAATCAAGCTCATTCTGGTTTTTTCTTACTTCATAATCAGTGATCTTTCCAAAGTAACTTTAGCAAATTATATTTATCAAATTTATCAAGTCAAAATGCACGAACTGCATTCAGACACTTAAGTTGAGCATTCCTGGATTTCCAGAGTGACTGGAGACCTGGCTACACAATGGGAAGAAGAAAAACCCAGATGTGTGAACATACTTAAGAGAAGATTACCTGGATTCAGTTTATGCTTATCTGGAAGATGACACTGCTTCTCTCAGAGCCTTCATGTGAACACTATAGTTGAAACATAGGAACGTTTTAGAAACGTTGCACAGTTACATTGCAAGTGCGTGCTGGAACATTGCTGTTGTCGTCCATAGCCCTGGGCCCTGATACGTGGGTTACACACAGGCAAAAAAACCATGAAGGTCCTGTTGCCCACAGGTAACAACCCACCTGCAGCCTCGAGTCACCACGTATAAGCTCCAGTTACAATCACACAACTCAAAGGGATCAATTTTCCATAGCCCAGCTGAGTGACCATCAGTGTCCATGAGAGTACTGAGCCAAACTAAAGTCTCACTTTTGCCAAAATGCTGGGGTCCTGCTCCCCCTCACAGCTTCTGGTCCTCACCTCTGCCCTGGACCCTTAAACTGTGCCAACCGCAGAGGAGGACAGAAGGGAAGGGGGTTATGGGCCCCTCCCATTTTGGTTAAGTGAACTGCTATTTTGGCTCAGTGGTCTTTGAAAACACCTCAGCACTATTGGACTGACGCAGCTGTGGAGTAAAACAGTCCTTAGGTAGCTTAATCCTGTAAGCTTTACTTTGCAGCCTCTAGCAAGGACAGTAGGCACCTCAGTTGATGGGCAAGGGTTCATTAAAGCGAGGTTACTCACAAGCTCTGTCACCACTGCTCCAATCAAGGTCACATAGAAACCAACAGACATTGTACATCTGGCCTATCCATTGCAACAAAAGTTGCACAGTTGGAGTGGAGTAAAGGAAAACAGTAAATTGCATGAAAAAATGCTCATCTGAATGCATCAGCAAGAGCTAGAATACACGCAGTGGTAGGGTAGGTACTCACCGGCATTAGCTTTTGTTCATGTAAATAGTCCTACTGAAACCAAAGGGAGAACTGGAGTGAATACGTTGTGCATGTTGTGTGTTGGAAGGCTCTGTAATCTGACTCAGAGTGACTAACAACGATATTTTAGCATGAACAGTTGGTGAATTATTTTTGACCCAGATGGTAATAGGCCCTCATCAAATGTTTGGTTTAATTCATGCTAGCCGAATGGCTCCACTAACAATGCTCTCATGTTGTATGAAAAAATGGTTTACAGGTTTATGTGATTTAGTATAACTCTCTCTAGATTTTGGCACTGTTTCACACAAAAACTACTCTTCTGCAAGTGATTTTCTAATAGAGTGTCCCAGTATCTTATCTATTTCCAGCTTTCTGCCATTACCTGTCACAATATTTTGCATGATGGTAACATGCCAAGAGATGCAATATCATGTTAATAATTGTTAATATATCATGTATATTTCAGGGCAGGTAGCCAAAGTGATAGGTGCTTTACAAATAATAAACATTTTTTTTTTTTGCTTTTCATATTTCTTGTTCTCCAGCACTTTTCATTTTATAGGCTGCTTGTTCTTCTTCTCTCCTTCTTCTCAGCTGCTGAAATATTTCCTTTTTGTGACCACAAAATAAGGAGCAATATATCACTAGTCATCTGTAAACTGTAATTTAAAAACCCGTGCTTTGGAAGTATGTTAATCGTCACATCTGATAAGCCTTCTACTGGCTTGCAGTCATGTGTTAAACAAATACAGTTTTTCTTTGCAATTTTTTTTAATTGCTTGCAGGGCTTATCAGCATCTGCAAAGGTAAAATACTTCAACTCCCTCGCGAGCTGCATGATTTACAGTTAGTTCTACATCTTTTTGATATCAATCCCATGTGCCTATAATGCGATCTGCTAAATACACATGATGTCGAGCAAAATATGCACATCACTTGTGGGGGGTGAACCTGCTTTAACCGACTGCATTTACCAGTCAGTGAAAACTCCCTTTATAGGCAATGGAAAGAAACCATCCCCTCCAGAGGGCCCACCACCTCTGTTTAAGACAAGTGAGATCAGCTGCTCTCCCTGGGTACCTGTTTTTCTCTGTAAACTGTAAAGTCACTGTAAATGGAGACTAGGTGGCTGGCTCAGGTCTGACCCGTACTTATAAAGTGATAGGATTTAATTAACTGAGCCATAGTCTGTTAACTGAAGTGTGGCTCAACGTATCTCAGTGAGATGATATTACATATTCAGGGTTGAATAAAATAGTACTTGGATAATCAGTTATTAAGCAGGAATGGTTCTTAGTCCAAGTCTGCAAATTCATCATTCAAAACACATCAGTAAATCATAACTTATAACCAACCTGATGGCTGGAATTGCTTGTACCCACACTACCAACCTCTGTTTCTTGAGTTTAAGGACGGCATCTGGCCAGGGCTATGCAGTGTGATCCCAACCCCAAAGCTGAGTGATCCTGGAGCGCAGAGAAACTTCAGACCCAAATCTGGAAACATAAGTCATATCTCAGACCCTTTTTACCATTAGTCAATAAAGCATGTCCCATAGTTTGTTGTGTGGTCATCACTTAAAAGAAGCAAATGGTTTATTTTGTTCCTCCAGAAAAGCTGTATACCCACATATCATCCCTGTTTCTTATTTCAGTGTACCTCAGCACAGGCAGTCATTAACTGCAGTTATATGGCATATATTACTCCTGTTCAAATCCACACGAAAGGCTATTTTTAGCATATATAACTGGATTGAATTGATACAGCACTGTTCTCAGCAGGAAACTTCTCTGTACAGCATATAGTTTGTACTTGGGAAGACATTAGCTACCCAGCTGTCTTCAGAGTAGTGCGTGCATTTACCTGCCCTAATGAGTTGATTTCCCTGGGAAGAGCAAAAATGGTAACTGACTGACTTACAATATGTTTTTGAAGTGGTATAGGACTCTGTACTAGATCTCTACTGTACTCTCCAGTATACTATAATAAGGATTACTTCTTTACAAAAGTAAAGATAGATTTTTATAGATTTCAAAAGTAAAAATACAGATTTTTCTATACCAATATAGAAAAAGCTCAATACCAAACCACTAGAGAGCAGTCATAAATATAGACTCTAAAGTGCAGAAGGAAGGATGTTTATGAGTACCGAGAAAGAAGGATAAAGTCTAAGGCGGCTTAGGCCTTATCCTATAAACCACTTATTTGTGTGCTTCATATATTACATTCATAAAAGATGGCCTGAACTGTGGGCTATCTTCTCCTCATCAATGTGTTGAGAGACCATTCACAGAGTACTGAGTTCCTCACATCCTCCTGCACGGTGGGGAGAGATGCTTCAGTGAACAGACCCTTACC
This sequence comes from Balaeniceps rex, assembly GCA_013401315.1. Lineage (NCBI taxonomy): Eukaryota > Metazoa > Chordata > Aves > Pelecaniformes > Balaenicipitidae > Balaeniceps > Balaeniceps rex. Next base: position 130,051 of record VYZW01055065.1, read on the forward strand.
AAATAAACGGGCCGAGGCTGTGGCCCATTTCCTAAACAGTTCAACCTTCCCAAATAAGGAACTACTGAAGGACCCCATGGACATGGTGCAATGTTGTTCTTGCCTGGCGCTCCTCATCTGGTGCTGCTTATCCCTGCTTGCTGGATGACAGGGAGGGAGGCAGCATAGATCGTAGCAGTCGACAGTCTATGTACCAAAAAAATAATCTGGAGGAAACTCTTGCGTTAGCTGGGTGCATCTCAAAGGCAGGTGGGTCCAGAGAAGGATGTAACAGGGGAGACCGCACCTGACAGAAGGAAGGGTTTGTCTGGGCTGATTAAGGCCTGCACAGCTTCAGGAAAGAAAAAACCTCTACCTCTGGAGGTGACACCTGTGTGGAAGAGGAACTGGAGCTACGAGATCGTTCGTATCTCTCACTTAACAGCAGCTTAAACCACTCGCTAATTCAAGTGTAGGAGGACACCATTTTTTCCAGACGCACGAGCTTCCACGCCTTCCCACTACTGAGTATTCACCCCAATGCCTTCCTCTCCCAGGCAGAAGCTGCGCGCTGCACGGCGGTGACCACCGGGTGTCACCCTTGGTCCAGGCTGACAGCCACCGCCCGGCCACCTCCCGGCTCCGGGACCGCCGAGGGAGCGATCCCGGCTGCGGCAGGAGGGCAGCCCTCCAGCAGCTGTCTCCCTGGAGACCTCCCACAGTCAAAAAAGGGCCCTGATGGTGAAAGAGCTCAAGGGGGTTCCTGCCCGGGTCCAGGGGGGCCCTCAGGCAGGACAGTGCCGCCACCACCCCGCTGGGTCAGTAGCACCAGAGACAAAGAGCAGAGACCAACTGTGCAGGGTTGTTGGCTCCCTTCTGGAGCAGGTTGGCCAGAGAGGCAGTGGAGGCCCCATCCCTAGAAACCTTTAAGGTCAGGTTGGACGGGGCTCTGAGCAACCTGATCTAGTTGATGATGTCCCTGCTCACTGCAGGGGGGTTGGACTAGATGACCTCTAAAGGTCCCTTCCAACCCAAAGCATTCTATGATTCTATGATTCTCCCAACTCTTCGATACCAGGGCAAAGGCCCTTCCGCAGCGCAGCAGAAGGCACTTCACCATCGAGGCTCTTCATGCTTTACCTGCCCTGTCACCATGCACAGAGGTCTCTACTTCTTTTTCGCTCTTTTATTCCAACAGATGGAGCAGGAGGAAACTCCTGAGTGAACAACAGACCCCCTGCTCTCTCCAGGGCTTGCAAACATCCAAAGCTGGAAAACTCACTTCACACAACTGCAAGTGTAGTGATTATATACTGTTACTGTAGTGCCCATACCTGTAGAGAAAAGCCACAAACTACTGAATTTCAGTCTCTCAAAGAAGAGAACTTTCATTTAGAGCCTTACCTGACACTAAAGAAATCTGCTGGCCTAATTGTCTCTGATTCAAAACATAAATGTGGTACCTATCTGTATTAATTGTTTAAAGTTTTTTTTTTTCAAATAGCAAACCTTTTTTTTTTTAACCCCCATTTTTTGGAAAATAGTTTTGGAAGCATTTTTGCAGAAACTTTCCATAGACGTTCCAGCCAGCATGGAAAATTTTATCCCGATCTTTATATATTGGTCTTGATAGGAGAAACTGTAAATGTGGGGAGTGTCAGAAACCATCTTTACTATAAGCCATCTTACTAGCTCTACCAGGGGAAACTATAGCCACGTAGTATCACATAAACGCCTGTAGAGCTGGTACTGCAGTAAAGTATGAGAGTAATGTGGAATAGTTCATTTCACTTTTTAGAAGAGTTAACCAGGGTTCATCTCACCTAGCTTTAGGTACCCCAGGTAAGATGACCTATTAGGACCACCACCCAAAGCTCTTTTCTGAGCAGTGTCCCTCATTTTTTTTAGCTATCTGCAGAAATGTTTCACTGAAGGTGCAAGGCTGTACAAGAGTCTTGTTTTTTTTCACTAATTTCTACAGGCTCTTTATAAGAAGTGTACAGAAGGTAGTAGAAGACTACTTTTTGAAAACCTTTCGGGGAAGAAACAGGCATCTCCTGCCTAACTTGCTTAAGATCCAGACTGCCCTCCAGAAGTAACCACCTGTTGAGTACAGAGGGAGCACAAGAAAAATACTGTCACTAAGAAGTTTCACTTATCTTCGTAAGGCTCATGAAACGGTACATGGCTTATGGTACACAGAGATAAGTAATACAGACTAAACTATGTGAAATGTCTGAATTTATGTATTTAAATGCTTATGTGTGTATCATGAATACACTCCATCCAAAGGGCATATGAGAGCCCAGGCACACTCACCATCCAAAATACAATATAATGAGTGTTTTAAGGTTCATTGGGTTCACCGTTCTGCTAAGTAAAGCTACCCAAGCTGGTGCAGTTACAACACTGCCACCAGCAGAAAATTTGGATGATTACTTCCATTTTACAAATGGGTGAAATTAAACCACAGATTCAGCTCAGTCAAAATAACACATAACACCTACGTCAGCTGGGATTTCAGGAGTCCTAGCCCTTTGCTTCTCAGTCCAAAGACTTTTATCTAAAGGAAATATAGACCTTACAGACAGGGATTTCTGTAAAACAAACCAAGCAACAAACAAACGAACCCAAAAAACAGCTGACTGCCTTAGACTCCCTACCTTCAGGCATGATTGTAATACATCAAATTCAGGGAGATTAAAAACATGGACAGATTTTTCACCTTTTCCACACTAAAAAATTGAGGCGGCGTGTGTTGAATATTCATTGCTAGCAGTTGCAGACTTTTGCACAAAGCAGCAACCACATAATGAGCCTCCGCACGGTAGAACAGTTAAAATTACAATCATACATTGTTTTTTAAAAGTAACCCATTAAAATAATACCCTACATCTTGGCAAAGGTGAAAAGCACCCAAGGTACACCTCTGAGTCGCTGAAGTTCCATACTTCTTCATTATTAATGACTCCAGTGGGTTTTTTTCTTGAAAACGGTAGATAGTATTTAATGTTTTGTTGCCCTGGGGCTGCAGTTCTCTGCTCACGTATCTGCACGTAGCACCTTGCTAATGCCTGGGAAATGTGAGGCAAAGATAATGCATATCGCAAAACTTTGTCGCTTAGCAAGTGCAGTTTCATTTTCTGTAGGAGCAAATTAGCACTGTATATTTTAACATCTCTAGCCTACAAGTCATCAACACAAAAGATGTTTCAGGCACATTATAGCACTGGAAGACTTCGCAAGGCCTGTCAGTACACTATTCAAAGAGTTATTGAACACATGAATTCGGGATCGTTGGAGTTTGAGAGGGAGGTGGCTGCATCTCTTTCATATACTAACATGATCTGAAAGGAGAGAGGTTTCTTGGCTGTTATAAATTAGCATTTTCAGCTCTGAGTGTGGTCTCCCAGACACAGTTTATAGCTGAAGCCATACTGGTTTTTTTGTTCCTACAACCAACGGATAATAAAAGATGGAAAGTTACTGCATGCTTTTATCTTGGAATGTGATGAACAGAAGTATCACCCCATGAGAGCTTTGCTTACACTGCTGTTATCGCAGTGGCCCAAGCAACAGTTGACTCTGTCCAGGTTTTTCTCAGCAACTGCTCATTTTGATTCTCCGAATTGCTAAGACCACCAACTGCAGTAACCAGTGGATAATGGGAGCTGTAAATAAGGTGCAGATGCTCAGTCCCTCATAGAAGGAAGCCATCCATCACCGTGCAGAAGAAATTGAATGGCATCACCCTGGAAGAAGTGGTTATCTTATTCTTGGCTGAAAGTCCCTCTTGCAGGCCACCCAGTAGTACTCAGTAATAAAAACCTGTATTTAAAAGCTCAGTTTTAGATAGTTAGTCTGGTTTACCCCATCCAGGTAAGCATATGATCTGTTGGTGAAATCTGCCTCCCTAACATAAATTTTTGCACACTGGTAAACTCAGGATGCATTACACCGCCCCACTGCCCCACACTATAGCAGCAGCGTTTGATGCTCCAGGATGGACTGCCAGGTTGGGAGTTTCCACCAGCCTTACACCAACCAGCTTTCAGCATTTGTCTGCAGCATAGTGCTAAAACAGCTCAAGTCTTTGTTACACAACTGACCTAAGGACTTAATTCAAGTGTAGGTATGCTTTGTCCACACCAGAGGGCAGTACCCTCACTTTGCCAGAGATAGAGAAACTCATTTTGAGGAAGTGTGAACATTTGTACCACGTAAGAACACCTACACTGATACACACCCACTTGAACATCCACATTTGGAAGACAAAATATTTTGCCAGGGTGTATCATTGTAAGACGTGTATGGGTGCAGTTTGACGGAATAATCACCACACACCTAAGCAAAATTATGCAGATATCTTAGCTGATTTGCAGCTCAGATTTGTTCTTAATTGTTTTTTAAAAGCTGGCTAAAATTTTTCAGGGAGAAAACCTTTGTTTTAAAATAAAAAATGACAGTGTTTACGGAAGTATTTTTCAGGATTTTACTGCAAACCAATGGGTTTGGTCACAAAAAAATATGATACATATAACCATGTTAATTATATTACATTACAATGATGGTATACATTACAAGTAAGTCTGTAAGTTTAAATATACATCTAGAGTTACAACTGAATGTACAGATCTTTTTTACAGTACATACAATCAGGAATGAAAAACCCCCAAAACCATAAATAATGCCCATTTTACAGATGATATATTTTAAACTAAAAAAGAAAAAAAAAAGAAAAAAAAAAGAAACCAACAGCTTTGACCAACTGCAGCTGGGGCATTTTGGTCCATAAAAACCCATTCTAAAAATAGAAATCTTTTTTCGTAGCAGCAATGCTTTCTTCAAGCATTTGGATACAAGTAATTGTGAGCCCATTTCAATAACTTTAGTTGACTATATAGATTTACAAAAGAAATTTCAAAATTACACTTAATTTATCTTCCAAATATGGAAGAAACAAACAATGCCCCACATTGTGGTATCCTGCAAGTGTCACATTGATGCTTTAAACTAAGTCCATCTGTAGTACGCAGACCACACGCATACCATTTGTTCACATAGTAAACCCACATAAATGAACTGAGAAACACACTCTGCAACGGGGAAAGCTTTGGAGCTCACAAGATCTCATCAGAAAAAGGCACATTTCATAAAATCCTTATCACGTACAGATCGATCTTCAGGCAAGGCTTTTCAGAGCACGATTTCAAAACATCTTGTTCTTACTCCTACGATCTGCCGTAGAAGTCTATGGCAGCAGTCACTCTTGTTTTTCTTTCCCAAGGAGACAGCACCACTTTGGGGGAAGAACGAATGGAAATGAAAAGCCTGTAAAGCTCATTTAGAGAGTGATATGCTCTTCAAAAAAGCTTCCAGCAAACAGTGTAGTTGAAATTAAGGCTGCAAAGCTGCCATGGTGGAAATGTGCAAATTCTCTTTCAAGATGACTGGTCAACTGGCAGTTCCACCAGAAGGCCAAACAAAAATAAAAATAACAGTTATTATTATTAAAAACATAAGAAAGAAAAATGTTCACAAGAAAGAGTCCACGGGTGGGGCGTATGAGAAGCCCAAAAAAGCCTCAGCGGCTTCTTTGACGCTGGCGGTGATCAGGATGCTGTCCGGGGACTGGCCGATGGAGTTGGGGACTGGCTCATCTGTAAACTCTGGATCGAAGTGTCGCAGGTCACTGGGGCCACTCTGTGGAAAGGGCGGAAAAGGAAAGATGCAACATTTAGACCCAAATGCTTTGTGAGTGCACAGTTCAATTCAAAATGGGGACCAGCACCCTTGTGTGGAGACTCACAGTGTTATCACCTCAGGCCCACTGTTTAATAGCCTTTGCCAGTTTTAGTTTGACATTTTTTTGGTATCCTGCTGCACACTGTCTCACTAAAGCCAAGATGATTCAGTTTAATACACTCACCTCCAACTAAACTCATGCAACAAAGGCCAAATGCAAACCCGCCACTCTGCCGTGCAGCAGTTTGCAGGGCAGGACTTTGATCTCTGAGCCAGTCATTAAATCTAGTTTATAAAATGCTTAGAAAGTGAAAGAGAGCAACCTCCACAAACAGGTCCCTCTCTTTAGATGTTAGTATCTGACAAGCCAAAGGTAACTCTGCCCTTGGGAAGCTACTTGCTTTCTACACCTTACCTTCCCCTTTGGTAAAATGGGGATGCTGGGGATTATTTCAAAATAGCCATGCAAATGAAGCATTTGTGAGAGGCCAAAAAACCCAGCTAAATTTAGACTGTCCATCAGCAAAAAGCCAGCTACCGCTTATTTTTAACCTTGCCTGGACAGCCACAAGGGAAGGAGAAGCTGTGTTCCCCAAACACAGCCATCCAGACAGTTCCCCCGGCTCCCAGGCACCCCACAAAGACAAGGAGGGAAAAGACACTCTCCATACATTCTATAATTAGAAGTGATACATACCACATTTGGGTTAAAAGGGGGTGTAATCTTCTTATTAATGAGATCATCCCAGTTAATTGGGGAGAAGAAGATGTGATTCTTAATCTCCATCTGTTACAGAGAGAAAAATAGATTAATTCAGACCCAAGCTAATGTAAGCAGTATGGCCTAGTCATCCTACAGGCACTGGCCGGTCTGCACTTACAAAGTCCTCCTTGGCGCCAAGCCTCTTTGTCCTATCCTTCTGCAAGAGGCCTTCCAGGAGATGTCTAGCCGAGTTGGTAATATTTGGCTTCAGCTGCAAGGGTTTGTTCAAGATGTTGTCGTACATTTCTGCTGTGTTCCTGCTGTAGAAGGGCGGCTGTGGGAAGGGGAGAGACCCAGGTTAATGAGGCTGGCAGGCGGGCATGGGGTTTCCAGTGGGGAATGGATGAGTAAGCTAGTTTGATCTGTCACGAAGGATTCGTTGCTTACCAGGCCATAAAGCATCTCATACAGGACTGCTCCAAGGCACCACCAGTCCACGGTCCGGTCATAGGGCTGCTTATGAAGAACTTCAGGAGCAAGATACTGTGTAAGAGAAAGAAGAGAGACGCGTTAGCCAAAGGGATTTTTATAATTAGGAAAGCCTCCCCATTCTTGAATGAAAGCAGCTTACTGAATCCCAGCAATATCCAAGCTACCGGAAAGCTACAAGCTCTTTATAAACAAGGAGACGGCTCAAGAGCTGTTCGCTCCTGCTCAACAAGCTCTACGTGTCCTGCATGTCCTCACTGGCAGCCTTATATTGCAAGACCCATAATAGCCCCGCTTGTCTAACCAGCCGTAAATATACATGGGAGATGTCAGTTTTCACTGATGAGCGCAGCACTTGCTGCCGCTCTGCGAGTGGCAGGCTGAGGGCTGGCCGTACCTCCGGTGTGCCGCAGAAGGTGGAGGTCGTGCCATTGTGCTCAATGTTTTCTTTGCAGAGTCCAAAGTCAGTCAAGACAATGTGCCCCTGCGAATCGAGCAGGATATTCTCCGGCTTCAAGTCGCTGTAGGAAGAGATGAAAGAAGACAAGCGTTCGTTAGAGGAGCTGCAGTGGTAATATTTTAGGTGCAATGTGTACAGAAATTCACTAAGTCACGAAAAGATACTAAAAGCAATTCTGACCTCACATTGACATCAACTTTTCCATGCTTATTCAACAAAGCATGTGTTTTTTTCAGTCTGGCAAACTGAACAAGGCTGCTTACCGATAAACAATGTTCAGGGAGTGCAGGTAGCCCAGTGCACTGGCAATTTCAGCAGCGTAAAATCGGGCTCTCGGCTCCAGGAAGCAACGCTCCCTCTGGAGATGGTAGAACAACTACAGGAGACAGAGAGAACAAAGTTGTGTAAGCGGCGCCAAAGCCTGTTAACAATGCACTTAATTAGACTCAACGTATATAGCGAGGGAGAACAATAGCAGGAAATGGCCTAACGATCCTTTGGTAGTTCAAAACTTGGCAGGCTGGAAACATTCAATCTAGTAACTTTTCCCCCATGACTTTTCCCCTTGCAGTTCTTTTTTATTTAAAAGGATGGGTGAAAAAGTCTACCCTACCACCATCCACATGATAGGAAATACTATTTCATTTTGTTACTGCTTACCTCTCCACCATTGATGTAGTCTAGGACAAAATACAATTTGTCTGCAGTTTGGAAGGAAAAGTGAAGCCCGACCAGGAAGGGGTGTTTCACATTTTTCAGCAGGACATTGCGCTCTGACATAATGTGCTTCTCCTGAAAACATAAGAAATCATCAGTATTTAGTACACTTGCTTAGTAATAGCAGTAAAAATATATTTGATGGACATCGCAATGGAATCATGAAGAAGCGGCTTACCTCTTTCTTCTTCAGGATTGCTTTTTTCTGCAGGACTTTAACAGCATAGAACTGCTCTTCTGCCTTATGCCGTGCAAGGAGAACCTGAAAAGAGGAGAAAGTCCCAGAACTGAGCGATACTGAAATACAGAACAACTTGTAAACACAACTGGAAACAAGCCTTTATATTAACTGCTGAGCACTGCTACATCCCTCTGGTTCAATGTGCAAGCCCTTTGGTGGAAATGCCTAACGCTATTACCACTCTGGCAGATAAATCTAGCCCAAAGTTTTTATGTCCATTTCCCTTCCCCTCCAAAAGTGAAGTATATATTCCTCCCAGCACTGCTGCCTCCTCACTCCCTTGCTCTTTTATGACTCTTTCAAATGCAGCACCCTGCTCCCTCTCCCCGCAGCTACACAGGGAGCCGGGCACTGGGCAGCAGGGAACGCTCAGGTCTGGTTTAAATGACCACCATTTACCAAAGTCAGTACAAACGCGACCCTCAGGCATCACCTACAAGAGCTGGAGAGTAAATAAATTACAACGCAAAGAAGTTAGATTTACCTTCCCAAAACTGCCTTTTCCAATCACTTTTAAGAAATGGAAGTCTGATGGTTTGGCATGTGGGTTGGATGATGGACCAAGATTGATCTGCTGTGAAGGACTGGGCTAGAAAAATAAACAGACAGAAACCACATTTATTAGAACAGCTAGGTAGTGAGCGTTTCAACAATGTCTCTTTTTTAAAAATATAAATAAAGTGACCTTGAAAGTGAAGATTAGCACTCTTCTTATCACTAAAAATTTAATCTTGACCTCTGGCAGATATCTTAAACTATGAGGTACTGCCTACGAAGAGTATAACAGCCACAGTTTACTTAAAAGTTCTTGTTGAGGTCTTAGCCATATTCCATAATGAAGTAACAACCAACAAAGCTTATTTTTAAATTTTTTTCTCCATGTTGGGAAAAAGTTTCAGTCTAACTTGATGATTTTTCCCCGTTACATCAGTGTGCTATGAGCTGAACTAAAGTAACACTCACAATGCTAATTCTGCTACGCTTCTGTTACCAGCTGATTTGATGTTCTAAAAATGCTTCACTGAGTAAGATCTACTTACCGGAGGAGAAGGATTCGCATTCATAAGTTCAGGCTCTTGAGGCTGGGAGATTTTCAAGATAGACTGAACTTCAGGGCTGCAAGGATAAGAGCATGCATGATTAGAAGAGTTATCAGAAGCATCAGGTAGATCTTTCCGCCAGAGGGCATGCACGTATCGTGAAAGATGAGTTTTGGCTTGGGCTATTACAGAACGCAACTGAAACAATCTATTCGACTTAAGGAGTAAAATTAATCTAGAGAAAGTAAATTCTGGCATAGAAAGAAACGTACTTATACTGTAAGTACAGTTCAAAATAGGGATGGGGCTCTAGAAATCCCATCCAACTGATTTCTCCCAAACCCAGCTCACCAGGATTTGTTGCCAAGTGAGTAATACCTCAAGATCAATTAACTCTTCTGTAACAGTCATGCCAGAGGTATTACAGTAAACAAACTTTTTTTTTAAACTAGATCTCGCAATATATAGTGATATTTGTGACTGAAATCCGGCCGAAATTTCTGATACTTACTGCTTGCATGCATAGGAGTTGGTGGCTATCTTCTGAATGAAGTCGTTTAGCCCCATTCTTCTCTGCTTCATGAAAGCTATAAAGTAAGAGGACAGGGAAAAGGAGAAATAAAATCGTTAAGCCATCCTGTGAGAAAAATCACAGCCCCCCTCCGAGCATCCTCGGAGAAGCCCTACCGCCGCTCACCGATGAGGATGGCCACCATCCCCCTCATCTTCGAGTAGGTCAAGGTAGGACCAGACGCCTCGGCTGCTTTCACGGTCATTTTAGAACAAGGTGGAAAGGGGAGGGAGGGGAAGATAAATAACGAGCGTACAAAACCACCGGCTCCCAGCACCGCACTGCCTCGGCGAAGGACCCGACGGCGCTTAAGTGGCGGCGGTGATGGGCGGGACTGGGGCGGGGCGGCGACGCTCGCCCCCCCCCCTCGAC